>JANQAP020000043.1:831662-843269 GCA_026874005.2 Erythroxylum coriaceum | reverse complement strand
ACTATCAAAAACTCCCATATGGTTTTGAATTTCTAACGCTTGTTCTCCATATTATCAAACGTCAGTTAAAAACCTTAACTCCTTGTGCAAAATTGACAATGTTCTTAAATAAGGTAGTATAGGTGGCACTACTGTGTCACTAATGTGTTTTACTTCATGTTGCATCACTTACCATATCCCACACAATGTTGCATGAAGCAGAGAGGCGAATGGAATTGAATGAAGAGGCAAGGGAATGTCAAGGGAGAAATATATAGCTAGGGTTCATCAATTGTTTTGATAGAGAGGAGAAATCCATTGAAATTCAATTGAGAGAAAAGTTTGGGTTCGTCAAGTTAATCATTGGAGAGGAGAAAACGATGCAAATAACTTTAGCTTAATGGTGAGCATCTTTAATTGTTATTCCCCCATTTCAAATCATTGTATTCTTGATGTTTTTGTACCCCTATTCATTTTAGTTGCGTGCACCATTCTTAGATTATTGCTACAAACATAAAGAATTGTCTTTAAGGACAATGTGATATCTAAAAGCCTTCATAAATTGTCATAACTTTTTTATGCATTGTTTATTAGGTTGAGGTTTTATTTTTATTTATCTATTTGATCGTAGTTTTATTTGGACCATAAAAGTTTGAACATATTATTTTTAGAATATTAAAGTTGCATTAATGTCAAAGCTATAAAGGTGGTTAACTATTTTTCATTTAAGGTAAATGTGGTTGTTGTTTTAGAAGCCTATATAGCACATTATTTTGTGTGATCTATTTGCTGAAAGACGAATTCTATTTATAGCTTAAGTTATGTTGAGGGGTTAAAGATGTCTAAAAGTTAGTTGGTGGAATGGAGAATAATGTTGGAGGAGTTAGAGAAGGAAGCTATCTTTGAGGGGCAAATATGTGGCGATTATGATCGACAACTTCAAAAAGAATCATAAGGTCATTTGGTGTCTAGATAATGTGATATAAAATTTCAGGGCCATAATTAATGGAACATCAGTTGAAAGCTTTCACCATGTTGGCTTCATGTGCCTTTAACTTACAAAGTGGAAAGAAAAAAATCTATACTATATAAGAAATATTCTTTATATTTCAACTTTTTACTAAAGTTTGAGTTATTGTCTTATTTCTTGTCATCTATTTTTAGGCACAGTCTATAAATGTTTTGCAGGCCTATGTCTTTTTATTCTTGAAAATGTTATATAGAAATTATAGTGCTCCGGTCTTATTTTGCCTATGGATGACTTACTACTTATTTTTCCTTATGGTGCTCTAAATTTACTGAAATGTTTATAAGGCTTATACTTGCCCTTTTTCTTAGTATTTTTTCATCTTTTAAGTTCATTCTTGTCTTTATCTTTTTTGAAAGGAAACTATTTGTCCATCCTTCCTTTTAGCTGAGATTTGTTATTTTGGTTTACTATAAGTGCACTTTTAGTGACTTCTTGCTCTTTATGGGACTTTCTTTGCTTAATAGCCTACAGAGAATTTACTAACTCAGTTTAAACTCCTTTCACCAGTTTAGAGTTCTTTCATTATCAAGAGTTTAGACTCTCTGCTTAGGTTTAAAACCTTCATCTATCTACTTTATACCAAAATATTACAACTTAGTCAAAAGACACATTCCTTTTTTTCTCTTTATTTGGCTGTAAGATGTTATTATGTGAACTTTTTCATTGCATTTGAATTTCATGAACAATTACTAAGGATATAAACTTATGCAAATGATACATAGAAATATTCTATATGATTCCAAAATGCATTATTCTACTGCAAGATTAATGAAATAGAAACATGTTATATGATTCAATAATGTATTTTGCATAATTACACCAATTTAAAAATATATTGAATTTGCATATATTTGATAGTACAATTACATATTGTCTTATTTATTTTCATTTTGGGTTCTATTTGAGGAATGACTAGTACCTCTAACCCAAAAACTAGGTTTGATTAATGGTTTTATGCTTAATGATTGTTTTTTTAAATAGATGAGATTATATTAGTTGATTGTATTCCTAATACTAAGAGTTAGGGTACGAAGATGTATGGACATTTACTTATAAATTCCTATATAAATCATTTAAAGATGGTTTGAGGCCAATATAGAATGATAATGATGTGAGCAACTTGATAAGTGCAATTAATGCAAGAAAATTGAAGACAATAAAGGTGTATATGTATTGGGAGAAGTACCCTAAATTGTACAAAACTTACTCTAAAGTTGATATTCTAATTGAAGTAATTATGGATGATGAGGAGGAGAAAGGTTTAGTTGATGCCATAAAACTACCAATTCTAGTAGCTACAGATTCACCTATTCCAGTACTTATGAATATAACCATACGTTTGCCTATAAATGCCCCCGTTGATCCACCCACAAATGCACCCTCAGATCCACCTATCCCATAGCTATTCAAGTTGACCTTAAAGCATCAAATGATTCAAATTACCTATCATACAGTGAAAGAAAATCAATAGATATTAATGACCTAGGATATTCAAGTGAATAAATTCTTAATCTATATATAGATGTTCTATAAAAGAAGAGTTGCCTACCATTAGTGAGATGTATATATGTTCAAAATATTAACTTAGTTGATGATGAGAGTGAAGTTGACGATGATGACATTTTGAACATATATACATCTCACGATTTTTTATTTTGTTGGCATATTTAAATTTTTTTAAGAATATGAGTATTCAGATGAGATTTGCCAAGTTTATATAAAGAATGAAATTCTCAAAATTACTCCAGTGCAAGAAAAAATGTGGATGGAGAATACATATAAGACTTACATAAAATATGAATGCATTTTAGATCAAGACATTTTATGACTCTTATTCTTGTAGGAGATCATTTGAAAGTACAAAAGTTGATTACCAGTGAATTTCTCATAAGTATTTGACATATTTCAAAAATAGCTCTAACTGGCATAATTCAGGGTTAAAAGGGCCTATTTTAAGAGATTACCAATACGAGATTTCAGACATCACAATGTATATAGCTAAAAGACTTGTCTTGTATTTATTTCTTAGAGATGAAGGGGCACTATATGAAAAGTTAAGAGGCTACTTCCTAGTTGTAATAGAAACAGGGCAATTCATTGTACATTAGATCTATTAAAAATGTGTTTGATTTATGTACATATGCCTTGAACAAGTGAAATATAGGTTTTTAAACTTGTAGGTTAATAATATGCATTGATGGTTATCATTTGAAGACAAGCTATAGCGAATAGATGTTTATAGCCATTTGAAGGGATTCAAATGATAATATTTTTCCATTGGCTTGAGTTGTGGCAAGATTTGACAACAAAGAAAATTGAAAATGGTTTTTTGGATGCCTACTTGATGATATTATAAATGATCGATTATGGGTGTTCATGAATAATAAACAATAGGTAACACATTAAAATATTTATATTGTAATATTTATATTTTCACTTTATTTATTACTGAACATATCTTAAACATATGATCTAGGGTCTACAAAAGTTGTTTGAACGTGAATACACATATTTTGACCATCGTTAGTGATTTCAACATTTATAGATAATTTATAAAGTAAGTATAAAATATTAGTTATTTACAAGGACCAGATGTGGAGTATTACTTTAGATTACTCTCTGTAAGGTTACAAGTAGCATATGAGTAAGATGGAGAGCCTTAACAAGGATTCATATGATTGATTAGCAAATACTTCTGAGAAGATATGGTGCAAACATGCATTTGATAGAAGATGCAAGAGTGAGTTATTATCAAACAACACAACAGAGTGTTTCAATGCTTATTATAGGAATGCAAGGGATAAACCAATATTGACTTACTTAGAAGTGATGAGAAGAGCTATTATGAAGAGATTTCATTTTTAAAAGAAGTAAGGAACAACGACAAGATATGTCATAACATAATGTCAAAGTTAGAGAAAAACAAAAAGGAGGTTACTTTTTATTTGCTCATTTTTTAAGTAATAACAATATTTGCATTTGACACCTATTTACTCAAAGGTTACAAATAATTTAACTCAGTTTTTATAGGTGATAGAAAATTTAAAATTGAGTACTATACGTATGACCATCATGTAGTAAATATTAGAACAATCGAATATGCATGTGGGAAATATGAGTTAAATTGGGATCCTTTATATCAATTATGATCTTAAAAAGGGGAGATCTTAACGATTATTTGCACGAGTACTATCACAAAAAGGTAGATATGAGGTGTTATTTGAAGAGCATATATCTAGCACTAGGTGAATAGTTCTAACTAGTACTTAAAGAAGAACATAGAAAAAAGATCTATCCTTATGTCTATAAGAGGAAAGTTAGAAGGTCGAAGAAAAAGAGAATAAGGGAAGTTTGTTAAAGAAAAAAGGGGGTAATCTTTCGACTAGGACTGGAGGACATGTAACATGTAAGAAATGTAAATAAGTTGGACATAATTCTAGAACTTGTAAGATGTCAACACCTGAGTTAGTTTCCATGAGTCAAATGATGGTATGATTATTTATCATATTGAAGAAAGAATTAGAATGTATGATATGAAAAATTAATAATATTTGTTTCAAGTATGATTAAATAAAGATATCTTCTCAAGAAAGTGTTGTAGTAGATGAATCACAAAGTAAGGGAAATAAACTTGTTTAAGAAACTAAAATAAAGAGGAGGGGAACCAAACGTGGAAGATCTATCTTAACAAGGTTAAGAGAAAAAGAAAAGGTTGGACCATCCAAAACAACAAGGATTAAAGAAGTGTATAACTTGTGATCCTTTTTATTTATGGACAACTCATATGGAATTTTTGTTCATATGTAATTATGGACATATCACTTTCATTTATAGACAGCTAATATAGTCCTATTTTAATTATGAACATCTCAATTTTGTATCTTTTGATGATGTTATAAACTCACTTTTGTATCTTTTATGTTTGTAGACTAAATCATGTGTATGTAATTATAACATTATGTGCAGGGAATTATTTTCTTAATCTTTTGAATTTATTAACTATTTTTGAATTTATAGACTGAACAATACGTATATAATTACAGCACCATGTGCAAAGAATCATTTTGTTAATATTTTGATTTGAATCAAAGGCTTGTGTCTAAAGACAATTTTGTTCGTAAACATATGCATGAAATAAAAACAGAACTCGTTTTCAATAATTTAATGCATAATATTATACAATGTCATAATTGAAAGTATTTAATACATAATTTTATAAAGATACAACTAATCTCATCCTTATTGCTTATATATATAAATACTAATTCCAGCATCAGACACAATCTACGATAATATCATCACACCTTCACCCAACTAAGTTTACTATATCTCCAAGTAAGTTTACCATCTCTTTTTTGTTCATTGCATTTCATGTTCTTCTCTCTAGGCCATTTATGACATCTACATTTCTTAAGGTAAAATTTTTGTCAAAACACTCAAAAGAAATTGCAACATTACTTTTCCTAGACTGAACAAGATAGATAGTCATCTATTTGTTATAATCCTTCTTTGGAATAACTAAACCATGCATAGAATTTATCTTATATCTTATTCATCTAAAGAATCTCCTTTTAGGGTTCTTTGATGTCCAATAAGTTCAAAAATGAGATTGTAGTCTACAATTGTAATACGCATGGACATATTATTGCACACTTGCTATTATTGACGTTGATGATTTCGTATATCAAAATCTAACAAAACCATATAAAATATTCACCTACCACAACACTAAATCAGTTGTAGACATTGAAATCAATACAAAGTTAAGAGATAATTAAGATAAACAAAATCCAAGTTTTGTAACTAAACAAAGCAATAAAGATAAGAAATAGGCACAAAATGGTAAAATGAGTGATATTTCTTAGACTACAAAGATAAGAAATACTCCACTAGAACTCAAATTAGTAATAAATCGGTACATTTTTTGTGTTATAGTTTGATTATAAGAGACATATATACATAAATAACATACCATCGAACTAATTGTAAGATGCTAATAAATCTTTTTACACTAATTGTAAGAGATTAAAAACGCTTATCTTCTACATACATGAAGTATGAATTAATGGTGATTAATTAAAAGCTCATTTCAATTTACTGAACTTAATGTTGTTAGAGCTTCTCTGCATACCTGAGAACCAAAAAATCCATTTCCACTTAAAACAAGTAGTTAGAATAAGGGAAAATTTAGTCACCAAAAGAATTAATGCACATATGCACAGTAAATGAAGTATAAAGCATGCATATTATCAAATCATAACATGGTAATAGACCTTCTTCATTGGTGGAGGTTTAAAATTATACCTACTTCCTCAATTTTAGTCAGCCCGTCTCAATTATCAAAACACCTAGATAATAGTCTCCCCTTTATAGACACACCTAGTGAACTGCTTCATGTTTCACATGAAAAATGATTCCACATTAACTTTATAGCCTTACAAAAAGGAAGTGAAAAAGTGAAATTAGAACCTAAACTTTCTTACGAAAACACACAACTGCTTCTTTTGAATGTATAGAAACAAAGGCCAAAAAGAAGAAAGGAAAAATAAAAGCTGAAATGATGAAAGGAAAAATAATCAAGTTTATAAGTGATGTTTTGTAGTCCACATAGCCATTCAATTGCATAAAATGCTAAGAACGGTGCGTGCAACTAAAATAAATGGGGATACAAAAACATCAAGAAGGAAATTTTGTAAGGATTTAAGAAGGGGGATAATAATTAAACATGCTCGATAGGACACCAATCTTCTATACATTATTTTTACTCTCCAATGGTTGGATTGATGAACCCAAGCTTTTCCCCAAATTATATTTCACTGGATTTCTCCTCTCTAGCAAATCAATTAATAAACCCTAGCTATACATTTTCCCCCAACATTTCTCCTACTTCTTCATTCAATTTCATTTTCCTATCTACTTTATGTGGCGTCATGTGGGATATAGTAAATTATTCCATATGAAATAATGTACATGGTGTAGTTTGTTAGGGGGCATAGTAATGTCACCTGTGCAGTCACGTTTAAAAAATAGCATTGTTTTGCATAAGGAGTTAAGGTTCATAATGGATATCTGATAGTAGGGGGAACAGACATTAAGAACCTAACACAAAGGATTTTTTATAGTTTTTTAAAAGTGATGGGGCAAGTTGCTAGTTCGTCAAACCATAGTAGGGTCCTGTGAATTTAACCATTATTATTGATTTGATATGTTCTAAAGGCTAATGAAAAAGTTACATGGATTTGATTTTATTATAGCATTGTTTTTCTAATAAAAACCTTTAGTTTTATTTAAAAAAACTAAAATTGTGTTCTTTCTCAAAAAAAAAGAAAGACTAAAGGTCTATTAATTGCTTTCTAGAAATCCTCACTAATTTCAATCTAGGGTTTTTGGAAAACTTGAATACACGTTCCCTAGTTTCTAGAAATTGCGTAACCAAAGGCTAGCGTTACTTTCATTTTGCAGCTTAGATTGGATATTCCCTTGTTACCTTGTTGCTTGTTTTGTGTCCTAAAAACATAATACATGTTCCTAATTTTTTAAGTTTCTAGAAAACATGTTTGAAGTTGCCCATGGGATTTATAAATTCTGGAAAACACAATACATTCCCTATAGCTTTATTTTCTAAAAAAAGAATTGATTATGCTCATAGGTTTGCTTATTTTTTTATGAATTGCGATTAGGGTAATTACTTATGTATTTTGATGAAATGCAATTACATATCTTGATTTCTAGATGAATTCTAGGAAACTCCTTAAGTTGGAAACTTTTTGAATTGATTTTTATTTTGGAAATTTGATGAATCATACCTTAGGTTTGATATTATTTATGGGTTGTAGGAGAGGTTGAGGAGTCTTATCTTAACATCACCATGTTATGTGAATTATGGGGAAAAGAATAATGCAAATACATAATCCATGCAAGAACAAACGAGCTATTTAAATATTAGTTTTTTAATTCCCTAAACAGAGGTAGGCTTCAGCTATATAGCCATATGTCACTTTCTGTAAGGTTAAAAAAACCTATATTAATACGAGAAGGGACAACCCATTTATGAATTTATAGACATTATGTTGTTTCTTTTCTTCAATCTCTCTCTCTCTCCCCTCATTCTAACATTTATGTTGTAACAACCCTATCGCACACAACAAAAATGCGACCCTATAAATTGTTGCAACAACTTGATATCAGAACAGTCAGGCTCAGACAAATCATGGTAAAAGGGACACAAGCTGCTGAGTTGTAAAGGATTAAATGGAATCTAAAGATTTTACTAGAAAACTAAGCTAGGATTGAAAAAAATTTCATTGAAAACCAAAACAGCACGTAAAGACACATAAGGGAACTTGGGTTAAAGTTATGTTCCACCAATTCATGAAGACCATGACCGAAGTCACTGAAGGATGCTTTCTAGGGAAGGAATCAGTGACGAACACCACAGGAGCTATCCAAAGGAAGGAATTGTACACTACACCCATAAGATTCAGTAAAATAGAGCTTCATATGTTTGAAGGTAATGGAGTGAGGAGTTGGATACACAAGAGCGAACAATTTTTTTTACTAGATCACACACCAATGGAGAAGAAGGTAGGAATTGCGGCCATACACTTAGCGGGAGAAGCCCAAGAGTGGTACCAGTTGGTTAATCGATGATAAACCACAAGGGAACCTTGGAGCTGGGAGGAACTAAAGGACTCCATTTAACAAAGATTTGATAAGGAGGTGTTTGAAGATCCGATAGGGAATTTCAAAAAGCTTCGGTAAGAACGTTCAGTGTAAGAATATTGTGTAAAATTTGATCGATAGTCCAACAAGTTGACATTACCAGAGGAATATCTCGTAGGATGTTTCTTAAAAGGATTTAAACCAAAACTGGAGGTTTCTGTTAAGCTCTCTAAACATCAGATGTTGCAACACACATATTAGCTAACTAGAAAATAGGAAGTAGTTCTAACTGTCCAGATATACCCTCTATAAGGAGAGGCAACTGAGTGGGGACCCCGACAACAAGAGACAACCATTTCATCACTAAAGGTGGAGCCTCTATAACTCTGAGTTTTAAGGCCTGATTGAAAAAAGGGCTACTATCAACTCTGGGATGGCAAGGAACTCTGGTAGGAAGTGGACCAACCAAACATATCGACCCACCCAAAACCACTAGCAGCGAGGAGTTAAATGAATGAAAAGCTAAAAGACCTTGCTTTTGGTGTGATAAGATGTATGTCCCTGGCCACCATTGTAGAAAGAAGCAATCTAGTTTCACGTGATTAAAGGTGACGAAGAGATAGGAGAAGGAATCCTTGAAGAAGAAGGAAATCCTAGAGAAGATGAGGTTCCTAATATTTCTTTCCAAGTGATTATTGGAGGCACGAATGAGGAATATAGACAAAATGCGAGTGATAGGCTATCACTTCCGAAGGCCCTTATAGATATTGATATATAATGAGAGTACGCACAACTTTGTGAATGAAGCAATAACCAAAGAAGTGTTGATTAGGTGAAAAGAATTCCAAAGGTGAACACCATAAAGGGAGGGGGGCTATGTATAAATTGTTGTAGCAAATACTGAGGATTTACTTGGTGTAAGTAAGGAGTGTCATTCACAACTGACGCATTTGTGGTTCTATTAGGGAGTTATGATGTAGTCCTTAGGGTATAATGGTTAGCCACACTCGAGATGCCCTGTGTAACTTTAAAACAAAGACAATGAAATTTAAATGGGAAGGGAGGAGGGTTACCCTCTCAAGTAATGAGAAACAGGAGGTTAAACTAGTATTAGGAAAAAGATTGGAGAAAACAATCTAAGGAATGCATGTCAGAGCTTTATACATAATCCATCTAACCTACCATGTAGAACCATAATTTTGACAGATGACTTCGGAAGAGTAAATGCCCTCTATGGAAAGACTGCAAATGTTACTCACGGGCTATGGGATCTTGTTCTATGAACCCCATCAGCTTTCTCCAAAGTGGGCTCATAATCGTATGATCAACCTCAAGACCAAAACATAAGCAATCAATGTCACCCTTACAGTTACTCAGGACAACAAAAAGAAGCGATTGAAAGCGCATTACAGGAGCTCTTATAACAAGGCTTCATTTAGAGAAGCCTCAGTCCCTATGGCTCGCTTATAGTCTTGGTGTAGAAAAAAGATAATTTATTGAGAATGTGTATTGATTACTAGGAGCTAAACAAATATATAGTAAAGGATAGGTTTCTTATTCCTATAATAGAGGAACTACATAACAAACTCCAAGGATCAAGCTGATATTCTAAACTAGACCTCAAGTGCGACCACCACCAGATACGAATGCGAGAAGAGGACATTGAGAAAATTGCATTCAAGACCCACGAGGGGCACTACAAGTTCCTTGTGATGCCATTTGGGTTAATGAATGCACATTCGACCTTTCAAGGATTGATGAAAGAAATATTCCGACCTTTCCTTCAAAACATTTTACTTGTCTTTTTTGATGACAGTTTGGTTTACATTCGTGATTTCCAACAACATAAGTTCCATTTGAGAAAGACCCTTAGCGTTTTGCAAATGCATCAATTGTACTTAAACGAAGCTAAATGCATATTCGTAGCCAAACAATTGGAGTATTTAGGTCAGGTGATCTCTGACAATGGGGTGGCAAATGATGAAAGGAAGGTTAAGATGGTTAAAAACTAGCCCACTCCAAAGTCCCTCAAGGAGCTATAGGGATTTCTTAAGCTTATAGGCTACTATAGGCGTTTTATTAGTCTCTACGTTATATGGCCTGACCTCTGCAAGATTTACTCAAAGCCTCAATGGTAGGCGAGTGGGTTAGGGGGAGTTGCAATAGTTGTCCTTTAATGCTCTAAAGGAGGCCCTCTCTTCTACCCCAGTCTTGGCCCTACCTAACTTCTCTAAATTGTTTGTCCAAAAAGCGGATGTAAGTGAGTTGGGCATTAGAACTGTGTTACAACAACAAAAATATCTTATAGCATATTTGAGCAAAACCTTGGCAGAAAAATGTTCCTCAACTTACGAAAAGGAGTTCTAATCGATCATTAAGGCGGTAAAGCTATGGCATCACTATTTGTGCAGAGGGAGGTTCGAAGTATAGACGAACCACAGAAGCCTTAGGTTCTTGTTAGAACAAAGGATCACCACACCCTTCCGATAGACATGGCTTCTAAAACTCTTCATATATGACTTTGAAGTAGTGAACCATAGTATAAAAGAGAACCAAGTGGTTGATGCATTATCCCGTGTAACTAGTGTTGAATTACTTGCTATTTCTATTTAATAGGTACACACAGGACTTTAGGATGAAATCTAAAATAACTAGAGGAATGATAGAACAGTCCTAAATATAATCCAGCACTTTAAGAAAGGTGCCCTGAACTCTAACGACTACGAGTGGAGGGAAGATTTGTTTCTATGGAAGGGAAGGGTGGTAGTGGGGTTCGATGAGAGTCTATGTCAAAAATTAATATCAATGAGCCATTATGATCCGTGGTCGATAAAATCTGCAAGTGCACAGAGTCGTTCGTAGTACTTACACATCAAGTATTCCAAGGTCGTATCCCACGAGGACTAAAATACTCACTACGAATTAATCCTAATTAC
>JANQAP020000043.1:737567-748659 GCA_026874005.2 Erythroxylum coriaceum | reverse complement strand
GTTTTATGATATTTCCTTTAAATAACTTCATAATGCCTTTTTCTATTTTATATACATAATGCTTATCTTATAAACACCTGTAAGATTTTTATTAAAGAATCAATAAAGATTCATTACATGTTTTTAAGGATTATATTTTTGAACTATAACTTTTATCTTTGAAAGTTGAACTTCTTGAACCATATTAAGAGCTTCAAACTTCGTATTGTGTATACGGTTTTGAGTTTAATTTCATCATGAAGTTAAATTTAAAATTAACTAACCAACTATTAATAACAACTCAAAAAGTAATTATACACAAGAGTATGTAATTATAGAAAGAAATATTTTCATTGAATAATATTTCAAATTGAGTCAAATATAAATGTCTTAATAAACTAAAAAGGCCTTGTTGCGAGTCTAAGTTCTTTATATTCCATAAATCACTCCTCGTTTACTATAAAGATTTAACAATTGAATTATACTCGATTCTAGGGCTTGATAACCACAAAACAAACAAAAAAAGTCATTTTCACAAACCTATTTATCTATTTTGTTATATAACAGATTAGAATTAGTTTCATTACAAATTGTGGTAAATATAACTCTCATACTAGCAACCATAATCATAAGTCATAATTGTAATCTCTTTTGTGAAACATCATCTGAAAAAATACATCTTCTACATTTGTTTCGGCGAAAATGTAGCTCCATCGCCTCCCATCTGACCTTTACAGATTTTCTGAGCAATACTAAGGATAATGGAACTTGAAGAAGGAAAGAATTAAGCTGTAACATCAATAATATTCTTCAACTCACGACTTTTGGGCGCCAACCAGTAACAACATCCTCGGGGAGACCTCGAGTTTTGATGAATGAATCCTTTGAGAAAATAGCCTGCAATATAGGGCATTCAACACCAGCAGAAACTCTTGCAAAGTCGGCATTATAAAGAGCAGCACATACTAAAACCATCAAGCACAAGTTAATGATTTGAATGAAGATAACGATAAGGGGTTAATAAATTTTAGGGTTACTTGAGAGTAGTGACACCAAAGGTTTGTCCCCTGAGCATCATTTTGGCCTAGAAACCTTTACTATCGCAAATGTGGACATTGAGCAATACAATCAATGCATGGCGCAAAACATAGTCTAGCGCAATGTTTACAACTTCCCATCTCTATATTAAGAAAACACTTAAAAGTTTGCTTCCACCATCTGTCCATATCTTATACTATTGACCCATGTCATTGCAACTGATAAAATAGTAGGCTGTTCTCAAGACAAAAGAATAAAACAGTTTTCCTATCCAATTCCATTTCCCTCGCAATTTTTCAGGTCATCAGATAAGTCTTTTATAAAACAATCAACTTATAAAACAATCAACTCATACGTAGCTGGTTATTCCTGCATATAAAAACTTTATCAGCTGCTAAAATGAATGATAAACCTACACGAATCATTTATTGCAAACATAGGTAAATGAAAAGCAAAAGAAGCTTCTTTTAGAACTAGTGGTCAACCACCTGTGGCCGTTCAAGTTAAACTGCAATTAGTAGAACCACCCAGAAATTGACCGCCTAATCATCCCCGCAATTCAGGTAATGGGCTGCTCAAGTTAAACTGCAATTAGTAGAACCACCCAGAAATTGACCTGAATGGTAAAGAGGCAGGACGCCTAATCATCCCGGCAACTCAGGTCATGGTGGGTGTATAGAGAGTAGAAGAGGGCATACATGTTGAAATGCGCTCAATTTTACGAAATAAATAAAAATGCAAGCAATGATTAGATGGTATATCAAAAGAAAGTCTTAAGGTCTTGTGAAGCTGAAAGGAACCTTAATTTGACATAATCCCGAGTAAGTTCAGGTGCATGTATTGTGTTGCAGGAGACAATAAGATGTTTTTGAGTTAATATATATCATGCATTTCACTGTCTCCCCTCCAAATGTCTCATTCTTTCCATCTTTTCTCTCCTTTCTCTACTGATAAACAGGAAGCCTAGAAGGGGTGGCAGGTGGCTGGTGGCTGGGGAAAACGAGAGAGACACAGATATTGAGAATTATTTACCGCCTCCTGCTTCAGTATTTTATAAGAAGACAATTTTAACTTGAGGGCAAAATTAACTTTCTGGGTAAGCAATCACACATTCAAAGTATACAAAGTCTTAGGAGACTTGAGTGTTTCCGTAAAGAAAATTTAGTGTCTTGAAGTATCAAACACCAGAAATCTCATCACATGGTGTTTGAATCTATCATTTCCATCTAAAATGGATTTCATATATGGAAGACAATACAAGATCCTCAAGTAGAGACTAGGAAATGAATCCGAGAATCTTAAATCTCCTTTTTTTGTTCACCTGGTAAAATTACAAACTTACAGCATCTCTTTTTGGACTTCCCCCTAATTCACTTATCATTGCATTTCCATTCTAACTGCTAAGATGATCCTATATTTGGAGAAGCTTCCATTGAAACCATTGTAACTCTCTAACCAGTAATCTTTAAATACTCTCCTCCTTAGAGGAAACAAAAGTGGCTAGTACATTAACTTTACGAGAAATATTGACAAGTTACTAAAACCATAAAAGAGAGAGATGAAGGATATTTATGCTCACTCACTTACAGCAGAACTTACATTGTTGTACATTCAAAAAATGCCAATTAAAGATAGGAAGTCAGAGACAGCTAGTTACCATTATATGTCACATAATGATATGGTTTGTATAGAACATACCTTCATGTAAGACTTGACAAATGGAAGTGACTCTGGAATTGACCATTTCTTGTAGTGCCCCAGAGCAATCTCTAAATGATACAACTTTGGTCCAAGGGATAAATCAGTAGCAGAAACCTTTTCCCCATTGATAAAAGGACCCTTCAAAAAGCAATCAAAGATAGATCATATGTCTGTTGACAATCTACTCCCAAGCTCAATAAATAATAGGATTCCCATCAAAGCTACATCCATTAAAGGCAAATGTCATGCATGCAATGGCAGCAATCATATATATGAACACAGACATGTTTGAATAAGTCTGTAGAATGATAAGTGTATAAGGTCAGAAACTTGATCAGCTCTTGCCTTCATAGGGTGCATATAATGTAATCTAATAAGATACTATATTCCAGGACTACAGTTATAGAAAGCATCACAGTGCAAATAAACTGCAATAAATACCTACGGTCTTGTTATCAAATTTTATTCACAAAACTATGAATTCCGTTAAATACAACTTTTTCTCTTTTCTCATCCTGAACTTTTCCTTTTCTTCTTTCCTTTTCCCTGGACAGTCTCCATTGTAGCTAAGTGGTAGACTAATATGGATAGGTTTGGATCTGAAGTCGTTTCAGAATTTTTAACGTGTTGGTCAGCTAATGATGTCAATGGAGCTGCTTTTCAGGTGTGTCCGAAAGAGGAAATGAAATGAGTTTTTTCATGCAATTTGCTTAGCTATAGGCCAGAGTAGCTGAGATATGTGATAAACGGCACGCTAGACTTTGTTATATAACTCTGCTTGAGAGACTGATGGTCAAATGGGACAAAGCACAAAAATAACTCTGGTCCAATTCAATTGGTTTTTCAACTCCTAAATGACAGTTCATACAGTTCTTCAGGGCAAGATGAGAAATCAACAAGCTCTAGAAAAGTATGAGTCCAACATATACTAGAAGTTGACTTCCCCAAAAAGGAACTTCTAATCTACAGGAGATTTACACAAAGTGGGTATAATCAACACCATGTTATACACAAAGGACATGTTTGGGAAATCTATCTATGAGCAGATGAGATGGTGTTGGCAGTGAGATAACTTGAAAGCACAATGTCAAGAATCCCACATTGAGCAAGTAAAGAATGATAAAATAGTTCATAAATATTGGCAAACCTCCCCTTACAACCTTTTGGGGTAGAGTCAGGCCTATATTTATCATGGTATCAGAGCCTAAACTTGTCTTAATGGTTTGGGGCGGTGCCGGCCTGTTGTAGCCCTTTGTCCAATATGCTCATCAAATATCCAGCCCTGCTTTGAGCAGGGGTGTGTGTCAAGAATATCACATTGAACAAGTAAAGAATGTTAAAATAGTTTATAAATGGATGACAAACTTCCCCTTACAAGGTGTTTTTTGGGGTGGACTTGGGCCAAATTTATCATACAAGAAAGAGCAACTAAACCACAAGGAGAGAAGGAAAAGAAACTGATGAATAAATGTGCACCATTCGGTAAAAGAAATACAGACCACAGAGAAGAGACTGGACAGCCTATGCAAGCTATTATAAGCTAATAAATTGCAAGGAAAATACAGATATATGTCCACAGCACGTGAAATTTCAGTGTAAAAATCTAAAACATAAACAGATTGGTGCTGCTTAAAAGCTTCAACCTTCTCCACTCTTAAGAGAGTAAATGTCTGTGAAACTAGGAATTAAGTGTATAAAAGACTCACTTGAAGACAAAAAAAGCAGTCTTAAGACTTCTAAATTGGGTCAAACCAATGATCAAAATACAAGCCACGCAAGAGTCCTTTAGCTACATTTCTATTTAATTGATTCAATCTTGAACAATGAACAAGATAACAGGGAAACTAGTGGACTGACAACACATCATTAAAGAATCTAAAAAAAAAAATTCAATGCTTTACATCTATTGTTGATAAGAATTTTCCTCTACTATCATTTTGATTTTATAGCCTTCTTTTCAGTCATTTTGTCAAGTTTCTTAGCTTGAGACAGTACACTTGATCCACATCACCTCTTGGTGCCAATGTTGACATCTGTGTTTCAAGTTCAAAATAAACACTGGAGCACGTTGCTGAAAATTTTCTTAATTGCACTTGGTCTCGATGTGCTTACCAGTGGCCTGCTATTTCACACCTTCAGTCCCCACACTATCAATAAAGTGAGCATCTAATTCATGACATGTAATAAAAGCCCCCCCTATGTTTTGTCGTCAAGGCAAATATATAACGCTCTGGACGACAACAGCTGATCCCACACATGGGAAAGAAATTCTTGTAGCTCTAAAACACGTCAAGATCCACAAAATCTACCCAAAGTTTGCAAGCTACAAAATTGAGACAGTGCAACATTAAGGGAAGGAAGCCAGAAAGAGATTAAAAATGCAGCGATGGTCATTAAGAAGGTCAGAGAACTGAGGTTTTAAATTAAAATCCCTATAAATAGGTGGACCATGATTTTCATGGAGTTGGATCCTAGCAGACAGACCATTTCAGGCACCTTATCTTAGCAGTAGCTTAAAAACAAAATCCTAGTCTAGTCACTTTTTGTCCCTCTGACCTTTCTAGAAGTATCCCATCTAACCTGAATCTGCCACTACCAAAGGGGGGATTTTGTAGAACAACAAACATGATTAGAGAGAAAAAAAATATTTTCATCCCATTACAAGCAAGGAAAGCCGTCTCATATATTTCTGAATTCTTTTGAAGGATTTAAGGGAAACAAATAAACTCCAAAAATAAGATACTAGATCGTTTCAATCCAAAAGTTGCTCTTTCTGTTTGACGATAATAACCATTTAGTATGGTTTAAGCAAATATAACAGTATAACACTGAATGATCAAACTAACCAATGAATGTGAGAGATTTGCTCCTGTAAAACTCCAATCCTCACCGCTACATCAACCCCCTCTCAGCCTCAACTCTCTTCTCCCCTCCTATTTCTAGCCTTGCTTAAGAGGATCTTCCTATGGCTCCTCCCATCACAAACCCTCAAATCACTATGGGAAAATCCCTTGTTGATACTAGCGAACCTACCTTATCCCTTCCTGTTAGCAAAAATCTCTTATAGATACAAAGATTACCGCCTCCTCTCCGAGGATACCTGTCAGAGCTTCAGTAAGCGTGACAATCCCATCTTCAGGAGCTGCAACCCAGACCAAGAAAGTTGCTGCTAGATCTGTAAACTCAACAACTCCCTCAATTAGGACTGGGTATCAAACAACAGGGATCAATATCCTAAAGGAAGGGGAACCTTCTGGAGCTGTGAAAGAAACAACCCTGTCAAACTCAGACAGTGATAGTACGAAAATTTCAAATAGGGACACAGCAACCCAAAACTCTCTACCCATGAGGAAAATTGTTACAGAGATGAGTGGAGAAGATGATACTTAATAATAAAAGACGGAAAGAGTTACAGGCATTAGTAATGAAGACGAAGCGCGGTGTTTAAATAAAAGGTCCAGTGCTGTTAAGCTGGACGAGAGACTAGCGATAGTAGGTGTCTGTATTTAAGCCGAATACTAACGGCTATAATGACATGAAAAAGAACCCATGCGAATGATTTTCTTTCTCTCTCAATATATCGATGGATTCTATGTTCTCTCTCTTCTGATGTTTTTCTCTTCACCCTTCTAACAAATTGTAACAACCCATACGCATTATGTTATATTTTTTTAATCTACAACAATTGGTATCAGAGAAGTCGATCCTTTAAAGAGCAATGATGGCTGAAAGCACCAAAGGCACTAAGTTACGAAGAGTGGAAGAAAGCTTGAAGGGTGTGATGGAGAGGATGTTCTTGAAGTCACAAGATCGGAGTGAGAGAATGTTTTCGGAGATTCAGAATAGAACAGAAAAAAGTGGAAAAGGAGATAAAATTAAGAGCTTTACTCTTGCATAATTTTCAGAAACAAGGAGGAGAGGTCGGAGCGACCGAACCCACACCGCAGAGTAGCCCAGTAAGGCAAGAGCGAGACGAGAACGTAACACCTACAAGAATGAGCCGTATTGAGTTCCCACCATTTGACGGTGAGAACGTTAAACTGTGGTTGTATTGATGTGAGCAGTTTTTCTTATTGGATCAGACTCTTGAGAAGACGAAGGTGAGTGTGGTGATCTTACACATGGATGAGCGGGCTCAGGAATGGTATCGTTTGTATGTTAGAAATCGTAACAAGACAGAGGTAGTGGAGTGGGAGGAGTTCACGAAGGCCTGGAAGCAACGGTTCGATGCAAAAATATTTGATGATCCGGTGGGTGATTCTAAGGAGTTGAAACAACAGGGAACAGTTCTAGACTATTGTGCACAATTTGATCACCATTCCAACAGATTGACATTATCTGAAGAATATTTGGTGGGGTTTTTCATTAAAGGACTTAAACCAGAGATTGGAGTGACTATGAAATTATATGAGCCCCATTCCTTGCATCAAGCTTACACGCTAGCTAGGAAACAGGAGGCAATCTTGAGGTCCACGGGGAACACGAAGATAAAACATGGTACTATGACAAAAGGAGCGAATAATGACAGCAGTTTCAATTTAAATTCACGTGGTTCACAATCGACGAATGTCATTCGGAATTCACCTTCTGACGGAATACTACCTACACCAACGTCGACGTTACGTTCATCATCATCGGTAAGAACTTTTAAACCCCAGAAGCATTTCAATAGCAAGGATTTCAATGAGAAAAAAGCAAGAGGCCTTTGTTTCTTATGTGACAAAAAATATAGCATTGGCCATCAGTGTAAGAAGAGACAATTACAATTTTATGTAATTACCGGAGATGATGACAGAGGAAAAAACTCAACTGAAGCTGAAGAGGAAGAATTAGAGGGAAGTCTAGAAGAAGAAGAAGACCATGTGGGGATTATCGAGGAACATTGAATTTAAGCAGATGAGGGTGGTCGGAGTGCACCAAAGAAGGAAGATACATATATTGATTGAAAACGGGAGCACCCATAAGTTTGTGGACACTTCGCTCATAAGGAAAGGAGGATGTGAGCTTCAAGAGATGGAGCCCATTTTCATCACCGTAGGTGGAGGATTACAATTGAAATGTCATTGGTATTGTAAGGGATTCACGTGGATGATGCAAGGAGTGTAGTTTACCATGGATGTACTGGTGTTAGTATTAGGGGGATGCGATGTCATATTGGGAGTGCAGTGGTTGAGTGGATTGAATGAGGTCTTATGCAACTTCAAGGAACGAACGATGACGTTTAAGTGGGAGGGACGCTTGGTTACATTAAGCGGGAACATGGAAGGAAGATCTAGGGTCGTCTCCAGCAAGGAATTCCAGAAACATCTACTTCGTGCAATGGGGGGTCAATTGTTCATGATGCAACTATCAACACCGATTGAGTTCCAGCTAAAACAAATGAGAATGACAACAGATCAATGGAGTGCATTCGATGAGATTAATGTTATCCTCTCGGAGTATGCAGAAGTTTTTCAGGAACCATCCCAGCTTCCTCCAAACCGTCAATATAACCACCAATTAGTGCTAAAGGACGGGATAAAAGCCATTAATGTTCGACCGTATAGATACTCAGGGGTACAAAAAGATGTAATCGAACAATCAGTTCGGGATCTCATGAGACAAGGTTTCATTCGATAGAATTACGGTCCGTATGCGACGTCAGTGTTTTTAGGGAAGAAGAAGGACGATTCATGGAGGATGTGCGTGGATTACAGAGAATTGAACAAACACACGGTGAAAGAAAAATTTCCAATATTGTTGATCGAGGAATTGCTAGACGAGTTGAACGGCGCCGGTTGGTTCACTAAATTGGATCTGAGCTCTGGATACCATCAAATCATAATGCAGCCGGAAGATGTGCCAAAAACCGCCTTCAGGACACATGAAGGTCACTACAAGTTCCTCGTCATGCCATTCAGTCTGACAAATGCTCCTTCAACGTTTCAAAGGTTAATGAACGAGTTGTTAGGTTGCCACTGATAATCGAAAGGTTAAGACAATTGAAGAGTGGCCGGAACCCAAAGGAATTAAGGAGCTCAGAGGATTTCTAGGAATTACAGGGTATTATCGGAGATTCATTAAGGGATATGGGATGATAGCTAAGCCTTTAACGGAATTATTGAAGAAGGAACGTATGGCAAGTTGGGAATGGCAGAATGAAGAGCAAATGGCTTTTGAGAAATTAAAAAGGGCTATTACTTCAGAACCGGTGTTGGCATTGCCGGACTTCTCAAAGACATTTGTAATGGAAGCAGACACAAGTGGACAAGGGATAGGAGCAGTATTGCAACAGGAAGGTCACCCCATAGCGTTTCTCAGTAAGACGTTGGCAAGAAGGCACAGTGGATTGTCAACTTACGAGAAGGAATTTCTGGCGATAATCAAGGCAATCAAGTATTAGCATCACTACTTGAGCTGTAAGCCATGCATTGTGAGGACAAACCATAGGAGCCTCAAAATACTTGTTAAAGCAGAGACTGACAATTCCATTCCAACAATCATGGCTTCCCAAGCAGCTTGGCTATGATTTTGAAGTGCGGTATCGGAGTGGGAAGGAAAATAACGCTGCAGATGCACTTTCAAGAATCACCAGTGCAGAAATGATGATGCTGTCGATAACGCATTTACATGGTGAATTACTGGATGAGATTAAAAAGAGTCGGAAAGAGGATCAAATGATGTAGGAAATTATTAGTAAATTGAGAAATGGCACACTGAATTCTAGCGTGTATGAATGGAAAAATGAACTGTTGAGGTGAAAGGGCCATTTGGTGGTCGGTGATAATAAGGCGTTGAGACAACAGATAATCAGAATTAGCCATGATGAGGCGATGGGTGGTCATGCTGGTGTGGTGGCGACAACAAAAAAGATACAAAACATGTTTTTCTGGAAGGGAATGGCAAGGGATGTGCAGAGATATGTCTAGAATTGTATGAATTGCCAAAGAAACAAATATGACAATTTAGCATATCTGAGGCTACTACAACCGAATAAAATTTCAGAGGAAAGCTGGAGGGAGGTCAATATCGACTTTATTGAAAGACTGCCTGTATCTAAAGGGAAGTCGGTGGTTTTTGTGGTTATTGATCGGTTCACTAAGTATTCTCACTTCATTTCTATAAAACACCCTTACACTGCTTGTGAAATCGTTGAACTGTTTCTTAATAACGTGTTTAAATTACACGAGATGCTAGAGCCAATTAACAACGATAGAGATCCAATTTCATGAGTAAATTCTGGCAGGAGCTACTTAGAATTACAAGGAGTGCAACTCAAATACTCCACCGCTTACCATCCTCAAACGACGGCCTCACAGAAGCAGTGAACAAAATTTTAGAGGCCTATCTGAGGTGTTTCTGCAGTGAAACTCCTCAACGATGGAGTGAGTGGTTATCGCTAGCGGAGTGGTGGTATAATAACACGTATCATCCATCTATTGATTCCACACCCTTTGAGGTGTTATATGGCTATCCTTCACCAGTGTACACACCATATATAGCTGGAGATTTGAAGGTGACAGAAGTGGATCGAGTTCTTAAGGACAGAGAAACAATGACCAATGTAACGAGATTCCATTAAGAGAGAGCTCAAAATAGGATGAAACAGTATGCAGATGTCAGACGTTCGGAGAGCGAATTTGAAGTTGGGAAAATGGTGTCTTCAACCGTATAGGCAGCACACTCTCCAGAGGAGGAACAATCAGAAGCTGTCTCCCCTGTATTATAGGCCATACAGAGTAACGCAGAAAATGAGAAAGGTGGCGTATAAACTAGAGCTAACATCAATCTCATTGATGCACCCCGCGTTTCATGTGTCACAGTTGAAGAGAGCACATCGAAGTAGGGTCTCATCGGCTCTGCCAGAATTTATCACCCTTGTGGAACGAATTCCAATGGCAGTACTAGATAGATGTATTGCAAAAAGGAATCATAGGGTAGTGACTCAGTTGTTAGAGCAATGGTCAGATGGAGGAAATGTTGACGCGTTGTGAATATCTTTTTGATCTCCAGAAGCGCTTTCCGGAAATCAACCTGTTGGACAAACATGTTAAGGAGAGAGGGCTTGTTCCAGAGATGAGTGGAGAAGATGACACAAGTACTTTTGTAGACAATTCCATGTTTTTGGAAGAATGTATGAAGATTTTGATTAAAATATTCAGTACCATTGTCAGTATGAAAGACTTAAATATTTGTTTGAAATTGATTTTTTATCATCTGATAACAGTTGATGAACACGGTAGGGACTTCAGTTTTGTCCTTCAAAAGAAACACCCAACACAAAAAAGAGTATGATCATCGATGAATGTAATGAACCACTTTGAATTGGTTCTATTAGTAACACGAGATGGGCCCCAAAGATCACTGGATAAGTGAAAAAGGTTTTGTGGGTTTG
>JANQAP020000043.1:709186-729119 GCA_026874005.2 Erythroxylum coriaceum | reverse complement strand
AAATTATTGAGGGTATATTAGGTAGTATGTATTTATTAGTTTACGTTCCATCCTAAACTCCCCAAATCGGAGGTTTCGTATTTTCAATGTTTAGGATGAAATGGAACGTAACATAAAACCCTCCGCTCCCATCACATTCCATTATGAAACCGCAACCAAACGATGGAAGTGTGTTACGTTCCGTTTCGTTCCAATCCAAACCCTCCAACCAAACAGACCCTGAATGATTTGGCTATCATCCACGATAAGAGTTCGAGAATTGCCGCTTTACTACAAGGACAGATCCTTCTAGGTTAGGTTGTCTTGTTGATGTTCCTAACATCACTCTTCTCTACGCCTCCTCCCTTCGTACTTTTGCAAAAGCCTCACGAACACTGAGCAAAGGCTTGGTGCTGAGAATCTATACACGAACCTCATCAAGTTCCTATTTTAGTCCCAATAAAAACTTGTGAACTCCCTCCTTCTCTTAGATCTTTCTATATGGTTTGTCATCCTCCGCACATCCCCACGAGACATCCTCCAACATATCAAGCTGCTGCCAGTACCAAATTAATTTAATGAAATATTCAGTGACCGATGACTTACCTTGCTACAAAAGTAAAAGTATTGTCGTTAATTGAATACGTGTCATGGGCTATTTCTCAAATTTCTTTCATTGTCTTGTAATACATAAAGTTTTCACCTGTCTCATCGGTAATGGAATTTAGTAGTTAGGACATCACTAGATTATTTTCCACCTTCCCAATTCCATAGTCAGGGTTGTTTTCCTCCAATTGGACAGTAGCATCGATAAGATAGTTTTCTATTCCTTTTCCACACATGAAAATCATTACTAATTGAGACCACAAGCTAAAATTTTGGCGCTTAATTTTGTGCCTACTAATTGGCATCAAACTATTTTTAGAAACATTGGCATAATAGGTAGATATGGTCATTTGGATGAAGTTTGGGTTGGATGTGCCACTTTCAAATTCACTTGCCATGGCAAATTTGATGAATTTTGCCATCGGGGTACGATAACAAGAATGGAATAAGGGTTGGTTCAAATCTACTCTAATACCATGTAAAAGTTTATTGACAGTTTTATTCTTGTAAAAACTTATTCAAATAACAACTCTAGTCGGGTATTTAAGAAAAACCTTGAGGCATACTTCATGGTTCTTAAAAAAGGCATACCTAAATCAGTCAAGATTACCACTTTAATTACAAGGAGATTATCTTGAACTAAATTACAACTGCCTGTCTTTAACTAAGGTGGTTTAAAAACCAAAATATTACTCCTAAGAATCTGTTCTTAATTAACATAACTATCTTGTAAAAATCTTAACTTATTTTCAATGTTTCAAAAATTGAACGGAAAGTTAAACCGATAAAATAAAATGTTTAAGATTTGAAAAGTTCAACCGATATTAGACAATCATAAAACTAACTAAATATTGAATAAAATTAAAAATTTTAAAATATGATTGAAAGAGATTGTCTTTATATATCAAAAAATTTAAAGTTTAATTAAAAAAGAGATTTTAATTGATTTATTTTAGTTTATAAAAAGTTATTAATTTATAAAATTAATCAATTAATTAATAAACTGATCAATTTTTAACAACAAGAGCTATTAAAATAAATCAAACCAAAAAGTTAAAAACTGAACAAAAAACTTGTACAGTTCAAAGTTTTATGATTGCACCGGTCAAATCGGTTAAGTTTTTTAATCATTGCTTATTTTGTCTAGCTTTTCCACAATAACCACCATCTCCTTTTGGTCCTTGAAAATGGTGAGCCAACATGTTCCTTTAAAGATGCCAAGTTACAATGACCCATATCTCCTTAGAGCCTTCCTCAACTTCAGATATCACCCTAATTGTGATTAATTAAATTTTTTTTAATCTATGCTTTACTAATGACCTGCTTATCTTTGCCATACTAATCCAGATTCTCTCAAAATAATCATGAGGGGCATCCTAGCTTGCAAACCTTTTAGCCTCGTTGTCAACGTGGAAAAAGTGCTTTATTCATACACATAACTGAAAAATGGCATCATAAAGTAGTTGCAAAGCATCACTAGTTTTAAATCCTCCAATCTATCTGTCAAATAACTCAAGCTACAATTACAACAAGGTTGACAACATAAGTTTGTATCTCTTTAATCCAAAAAATAGAAGCAAAGATTCCATCTTGGACCTCTAGATTCCTATCATCTAATGGCAGGCTTCAACTTATACACTATTCTTTACAACATCCAAATCTATCATAACTAACTTTTTGGCTCCCCTCCTTTACTTTGAAGATAGTTAAACAAAAAAGCAGAAATTTCCTCTAAGTAGGGAATGTAACCACCCACACCAAATCAAAGGTTGTCTGGAACATAATTTGCTCCCCCAAAAATGGAGGAGGTCTTGGTTTAAAACCCTACTTGGATAAGGTATTGCTCCTCAAGCAAAATTGGCCTCTCCCTATTGATATAACACCACTTTGGGTGAAATAGGAAAATACTAATAGACTACAAAAACAAAGCTTATAGAAATTAAAGACAAAACCTGATTGGATTAAGCCTCACATTAAGCATAGAATTGGAAATGGGAAGTCAACTTCCCTATGGTGGGACAATTGGCACGATCAAAGCCCTTTTATAGACAAATTCTCCCTAAGGATTACATACGACCCATGTTTACTCTTGGATTCAAAGCTATCGTGTATCATCTCTGGAAACCAATGGAAGTGGCCTACAAACTCCTGTGGAAGACATGGAAGATCTCCTGAGCTACTTGACATAAAAAGAGATACCCAACTATACTCTAATGGAAGACATGGAAGATAAAGTTATCTAGCTTGGCCATTACTCAGGTAAATTCCAACTTGCTTGTGCTTGGAAAATTTTGATCCCTCCAAAACCAAAAATTCAATGGTGCAAACTAGTATGGTTTAGTAAATCTATCTTTAAATTGTCTTTCATCTTATTGTTAGCTATAAACCAAAAGTGGAACGCAATAGACAGGCTTAGCTTCTTAACTACCCCCAAAACATGTGTATTACGTAACCAAGAGGATAAGACACATGACCATTTATTTTTTAGCTGCCAACCTAGTCCTATTTCTTACAACAAAGCTCTCTAATAGCTTATAATGAAGGGGTGGAAAGTATCAAATGGATGGGGAAAATGACTCCTAACAAAAGTAATGACTCTTCCATTATAAAGATTGATGTTGCCTGCCTTATTACCTTATGTGGCAAAAAAGGAATAATAGAGTCCACAAGCGACAAGCTTTAACTCCACCAGACTATAAAACACATGGTCAACAGTCAAGATAAGTCACGGCTACTGCAAAGATTATCTATGAAGTGTAAGAATGACACCTAATTTAGCAACTGGGGATTTACTTAAAGAGTCATGTTTATTTTCACTTAGAAGTTTGCAGGTTTGTAGACCTTAGGGCCTCCTCCTGTAATATTTAGCTTCCCTACCCAATATGTCTACTAATGTGGAGCAATCCAATCTGTTTCATCCTTTATACTTTTCTTCATTACTATTAATTAATTGCTTTTTACCAAAAAAGCATATAAAATTGATAACCCTAGGCCAAATATCATAATTTATTAATGGACATAAAGTGGAGAACCCCACCAACCACAGCAATATGGAGAAAGCAAAGGAACATGTTGTGAAGAAGATTCACCAAGAGTAGTCACTTGTACCTGCATGTATCCTAGTAAAACTACAAGTAACCTAACAAAACAAGGTCATCTTGCTAAAAGACAATAGGGAAACAACCAAATTCAAATGTGAAATCGAATAACTAGATAAAATGATCAAAATGAACTTTGCGCAACCATATATAATCAAGATAGACAAAAACTAAGGTAACTTAAGGCAATAATACAGTAATTAAGTATACAGAATTACTCCATAGTATGAAGAACTAACACAAGAAGACTAATTAAAAAAAAACTCACATTCTCCTTGAGGTAATCGTTGAAAGAGCTTAACTCGTCAAGCAATGCTTGCTCTGTTCCATCGCCAGAATCTTTGCTCTTGAGAAAACCAATGAATGAGGAGAAGATTTTTGAGCCGCTGCATTAATAAATCTTGACAATAAGCATGAAAATTTGATTTCCTGATCAAGAAACTTACAGGTGCCTATTAATTGCCAAAAATCACTACTACAAAAGTCTTAACAACTAAAAGCTCATAAGCCTTCTTCCATAAAATTGAGAGCTATGATCAAGAGTACTTAGTGAACAACAAAGCTAATGTCAGGCAATTATGATCATTCCCTAAGAAACCTAAGAATAGTGTAAATAACACTTGCAAACAAACATTGAATGTTAATTCTTAACAAATATAACTTACAACCATGCCCAAACACCTTTAACAAATTTCAAACATGATAAAATCCTAGATTAACATGGTTTTGGCATGAAAAACATAACTGCTTTATGTTCAAGGTTTAAGTGTGTTTGACACTAAACAATGAAAGGATTTATGTAGCACCAAAACATATATAAGACTGTAAATATGAAAAAAAAAATCATAAACATCGATGTAACTAAATAAAGGCATACACCGAAGACTTCTCAGGGGGGGTTGCCAATGATGGATATGGGAATTTTTCTTCTATTGACAATGTTATAACATCTGAATCTGGAACCCATTTCTCCTCAAATTTTGCCACTGGAACTTTACCTTCAGGGCTTATCTTCAAGAACCTATTGGCCACAAAACCCACAAAAAAGAATACTAATATTTAGCATGCCACAAACAAAAATCGATTATAGATATTATTATGTTATGATTTCAATACAGTTTCAGTACTTGTAAGGGTTAGTAAAAAAGTTGAGTAGCAACTTTGAGGCATTCATAAGGAATGGGAAAAATTCCCCAAAAAAACAAAAAGACAGAAGGCAAAAGCAATCACCATTCTGGCTTATTAGACAAATCTACCAACTTCATGTCATATTGAAGATGCTTCTCCTCCAGAGTCAACAATACCCTTTGACAAAAGGGGCCTAACATCAAAAATAAAGACTATTAATTCCACATGAACCAAGTTTCAACTTTAGATTACCACATCCAAAAGTGCAAAACTCACACAAGTCGTCACATTCAGAAGTTTTGTATATTTTTGAACTTTTGCTTCTTGAAGCATTGCATTCATTTTCCTTGTAAAAGGTATTCTCAAAGAATCATAAACATTAAAAAGTTAGAAAGGTCGAACAATTCATATGTGACACTAGCAACCATTTCCTTACACATGGTTGCATATTATCTCTTTCACACAATCGTTCAGGCAAACAAGCTCAAGTTTTACCCATTTTTGTGATCATTGACAGTGTACAATGTTTCAGTGATTACTGAGAAATTATTTATGCACATAAATTGCAATGTTTTAAAAACTAGACCAAAAGTTAAACTGGTAAGACAACAGGTTTAAGATTTAAAGAGTTTAACCGATATTATACAGTCATAAAACCGTTCAAAGATTAAATAAAATTAAATAATTTGAAATATGATTGAAAGAAATTGTCCTTAACTTTCGAAAACTTTGAAGTTTAATTAAAAAATAGATTATTACAAGAAAATTAATTGATGTATTTTAATTCATTAGAAATTGTTAATTTATAAAAATTGACAGATTAGTTAATAAATTAATTGATCTTTATCAACAAGAGTTATTCAAACAAATTGAACAAGAAAGTTAAAAACTGAACTGAAAAGTTAGATGGTTTAAAGTTTTTACGGTTAAACTGACCAAACCAGTTGAACTTTTTAATTATTAATAAATTGCATTGCGGTAATTGCCATACCAAAGAAATAAGTTATTCATAATGAGCTAACAATGAGCAGGAATAGCCTATCAAGAAGCCATAACTACAGCTAATCACCCCAAATAGGAAATGCTATTTCCCGCAACACAATTCTTCAAATAAAGAAAGAAAAAGTAAAACACTCGAATAATTCATGTGCCAGTGACGAAGATGATTAAATTCGTAACAAGAGACAAAAGGGGAAAGTGCAATGCAAAGTAGATACTATAGTAGCATTTTTGTTGGGCAAGAAAAATACTGAGTAGAAAGAAAAAGGGAAACTTCCTTACAGTCACCCAGTTTATTGGGAACGGTGGTAGAGGCTTTGACGCAGACTTCAATAGGGTCGGAGACAGAAGCGACAAGTGAGAGAAAGAAGTTTCGGTTAAAGCCACGGCGTGTTGATAAAACACAGCAGTTACGACGAAAGGATACGCGATGCTTGATGTTTGACGACAGTGCAGACACCACCGTCGCAGTTTGATGGACTCTCGCCGTCGACATTTATGGTCGTTTTGTTTTAGCTCGGTTTCTGTCTCTCAGAAACAGAACAGAAGGTGACACTCTCGGTCTCGGCCTCGAGGTGAGAATAAGCTAGATTTGGTCCGCGGTTAAGATTATGTCCTCACACGTGGCTCGATAGCTCGTTCTTTGGGAGATTTTAGACAAGACAGAACTCGGTTTCTAGAGACTTTCTTTTATATATACCGACAAATTTCGAATATAAAAATAATCCTTTAAAACTTTTTAAATTTAATATTTAGGATTTAAAATTTTTTAATTAAGGGACTAATTTTACATAATTTTAATAACTTAGTTTAAAATATTAATTTTGTTAGTATTTTTATTTAGCTAACAAAAACTTTTTTTACATGACACGTAAGCATTTATGTATGAATTAATTATTAACTAATCATTATGTAAATGATTAGTTAATAATTAATTAAATTATTAGTTAATAATTAATTTCTTACATTAATGCTTATGTATAAGATGGATGTTTTAATCCACGTAAATGATTAGTTGGTAAATAATTTCTTACATAAATGCGTACATGTTATAGAAAAAAATTCTATTAACCAAATCAGAAATTTGGATTATTTGGTAATTAATTTCTACATGAATGCTTATGTGTTATAGAAAAAAATTTTATTTGTTAAATCAGAAAATACTAAATATAACTAACATTTTGAATTTGAGTTGCTAAGGTTATAAAAAGTTGGTCAATTAATAATTAATATATATATATATATACACACACATACATCATTTTGATAGCCTAAAAATAAATCTAGCCCCCAAGTAAAAGGAGCCAAAAAATAAAGAACTCAATCAATATTTAGTTGGAGAATTCATGAATGGTGAAAGACTAGAACATGGAAGGAACGTGATGAGTTCGAAAAAGTCTCGGACATAGACAATGAACATATTGGGAGTAGGTAAAAGACAAGATTAAGAACTTGAAAGTAAACTAAAAGTTAGGAAGTTACAAAAGATACTTGAGGAGAAATTTAGAATGTAAGTTAGAATGAGAGAAATAGGTAGTTGTAGCAAAAAGATGCTCAAGGCAATTGAAATTAAGAGGACTATAAATTCATTAGCACCTAGACGATGAAAAAGATAATCCCTACAATGCATAACTTTCAAAAAATCTCCAAAGAGATAAACAACTATAGAAAACACTTTGTTATTATTTTTCTAGCTTTCTTTCCAATGTGTATTCATTTCTATTACCTCAAATTTTCTTCATAACTTGTACTTTCCCTTCTATTTAAATTAAATTATTTCTTTAGTCCAATCCTTATTTCAATATATTTTAGCATTTTGATAACTTTAAATTCTGTGTTCTAAGTTTTCTAAAACTCATATATATCGTCGATAAAAAGTTAGGTACAAATTTAAGTTACGAGTACTCAATTTCGTGTTGATCGAAGGAGTCTTGTTTTGACAATGTAATGATATACTTCTTTTAAGGTGCCTTGTGATGCTTAAGGCATTAACAATAATAAGACAAATTCATTAGGGAATATATGGAGCACATCAATCTAGAATAAAGATGAGATGCTTTACACGATAATATATTGACCATTAATCTTGAAAGATTGTATATCTTACGTGAAAAGATACTAGCAGTGTCAAAAATATGGAAGAATTTAGCAAATTTATGCTTCCGAGTTACATTATATAATTAAATCGAAGCCATTTCGAAGTTGGTCATTAATTTTGTTGGGAAGATATATCTAACCTCTTAAAAGTCTATAATTTTATTTTGTTAGTCATAAATTATTTTACTAAATGAACGATAGCTCAACTTTTGAAGACAGTTGATCAAATGAAAGTAGTAAAATTCAGGGATTAGATCCTCTGTTCCAGTTAACTAGTTCCTACCTTGTTCCATTAAATCTCATCCACACATTTATATGAGTCTCATACAAATGTGTAGACCAGATTAAGTGGCATAGGGTTAGAACACCCTAATGGGAACAGGGTGCTCCAACCCTAAAATTCATCAACCAAAAAACTAAGGGCAATATTAGGAGTCAAGATCTTCTATCTAATGTTACTCTATCTAACTTTATCCAATCAAGATACGTTATCGTTTCTTCTCAAATTTTACAAACTCTTTTATTCTTCCAAATTTTGTGGCTTATCAGCCAAGCCGACACTAGCCGACGTTGTCCTCCTCTTCATCTTTGTTCTCACAAAACCAAAAATTATCACACATTCTCCTTTTTTCAACACTAAAGAAGGAACCCCTCTCACCGTCTGACATCCTCCTCCTTTTCATTTTCGTTCCCACAAAACTAAAAATTTTCGCACATTCTTCTTCTTTTCAAAACTAAAGAAGGAACCCCTCTTACCGTCTCGTCTCTCGTTGCAACCTTCCTATACCTTGTAATACTCAAATTCGCGAATCTTAACCACGTCAAATTATGTAACTTTTACAGATGATTACATTATTGAGATAAATAAATTGAGTGATAAATACATTATGCGATATTTCCTTCTGTCATTCTATCACATAATTAGGGATCATAGAATGACAGAGAAAATGCAAGAATGGCCAGGATAAAGAATATTAATTTAAAATAAAATTTGAAATTCTTAAATTAGAGATATTAAAAGAAAGAGGGCCAGGAATGACGATAAAACATTGGCAGTGATTTAAAAAATGCCCAATGCCTTATTATCTTAAGGTCGTCACTGAGAAAAATAGTCCTTGGATTCTCTTCGTATAATATAACCTAAATTCTTCTAACGACTTGGATGTTTACTTTACTAATCTATTGATTTCATAATATAGTGTAGCTTTTTTATTTTGCTTTTCAATATCATTTATTGTATCCACAAACTCGCTTTATATATAAACATGTATCAAATTTCATCAACAACTGTAATTCTTCTTTCGATTTTGAGTTTGAGAACTTGCACGGCCATGACTTACTTGCACGACCGTGCAATCAAGTCACGGTCTTGACTTGCTTGAGTTAAGTCACAACCAATGGGGCAAAAGGCTTATGAATGCAATATTATATACTAATTGGATTTGTTATATAGAAACAAAAACTATCATTTATTATAATCACTTGAAGCAACTCACTAACCTATATTTTTCCTCTTCGAGACAAAACATATCACTAAGTAAGAACAACCACAGTTCTCATTGCAAATACCGACTCTCAAATTATCAAAATAAAATGATTGTTGTGCCTATCAATAAAAAATGCATTTTTAATTAATTAATACAATTATTAGTATAATGTAACGTTAACATCAAATGCAATAATTAAAATTAAGAAATAAATGTAAAAAAGACTGGATATTAGTAGTAAAACTTTGTTTATTTATTTCTGCATGAAATACTTAAAATGAAAATTCAAATCATTATTGTATTAATAGCAAATTACAAAAATACAATATTTATATATTCATTACAAATATTACAAGAGTACCATAATGATGATGATTGTAAACGATAATTGTGTTATTCATAGAAACACAAAATGGCTGCTCTGTGTCATTTCCAAAGCAATCTCTAACGAAGATTTCCCACCCAACTAACTTGTTTCTACGCTTGTTTATTGTCCGATTTTTATATCTTTCAAAGCTTTTTTTTCCCTTCTCATAAAGCAAATTAACTTTGTTCTCACATTTGGTGAAGTAAAGAAGTAGAAGATGAGTAACAAAATGATTTGAAATATTTCCAAAAAACAGGACTGTGAAGAATCTAGTGTCGCTCTAAGAAACACACCAGTGATAGGTGAAGAAAGATAAGATTTTGATGAATTTCAAGTATCTTCTCATGTAAGTTTCATTTTTTTATCTATAGATTTTCTTGTTTTTCATTATCATTCCCTCTCTCTGTATCTCTATCTCTAAATAATTCTTGAGGGAATGGCTCAGCAGACCGAAACCAACTTTTCGTGAATGGCTCCTTTGATGTCTGCCTATTTTGAAGTCTTTATAATTTGACTCTGTTGCTTATCCATTTGTGTCTTGGAAGAGATCATTTTGTTAATTTACTTTTATTTTTAATTTTAAGGTGGAGAGATATAAACTACTTTAGTGCTTGCCTATGGTGGTTCTTAAAATCAGGATAGTCTTTATATTTTCCTTAAAGGTAAGTTTTGAAGATATTTTGATTGTTTTGACGCATGGACATCATTCCTTTCTAACTTCTTTTGTTTCTATTTATACATCTATGTGAGTGATAATTAATGTATATTGTAAAGGTTGAGTTGCTTAACATTGCAAATTAGTTAATTTGAAATATAAACATTTCATTCCAAGTTTACTTGTGATAATATTGACTTTTGTTTAGTATAAGGCGTTCTAAAGCATATTATTCAATTACTGGGAAGAACTTATGAATTTTTTCAGGTGTGTGTTAGAGAGAAGATGAGAACATATAACTGCACAACGTGAAACCTTTCGTTCTCTAATCACTTTTTATGTTATAGGAATTAAATAAGGTATGCAGAGCAAACTAAAATACCTCCTAGTAGCTTGTGAACACTCCTTTTTTGTTGTGTTAATAATTTTATTTAAAAATAAAGCAACAATGATAATTCATTTGTGAATTTGACAGGTGTGAAAATGGAAGGTAGATCTACTTCATACCGTCAATTAGAATATGAACTTGAGAAGAAGCAACATAAGAATGATATTGGCATTGGCAATGAGAGCAATAATATGAATTCAACTGATTTGATTGGCAATGAGAGTAGTAATATGAATTTAACTGATTTGGTGCATTCGAATTGTGAGGAGAATTTGAACAAAGTCCACTCATCTGTTCCAAGAGAGTTACTACAGAAAATTGGCATGGAGTTTGAGACGAAAGAACAAGCTTATCAATTTTATTTAATGTATGCCAAACATGTCAACTTTGGAATAAAAAGGAGCAAAAGTCACAAAGATAAATTTGGTAAATTAATTTGTAGGCTTTTTTGTTGTAGTGCTGAAGGTAAAAAGATGCCTGATAAAAGAGATGTGTATGTAACAGCTCTATATTCATAAATAAGATTTGGTTGTGAGACAAGAATGAAAGTAAATAGTGAGAAAACTGGAAAATTTCAAGTGATTCAATTTGCCGAGGATCACAATCACTATGTTTTAAGTCCTTTCAAAACACATTTTCATAGAAGTCACAAAAAGATATCTTCTGTTGCAGTAATGCAAATTCAAATGGCTAATGATGTGGGAATTCCACTAAAAACATCCCATGATCTTATGGTGAGACAAGTAGCTGGGAGAAATAATCTACGCTTTATTTCGAAGGATTATAATAATTATTTAAGATCCAAAAGAACAAGAGATATGAAAAAGGGAGATACAGTTAGTGTGTTAGAATATTTGTATAAAATTCAATTTGAAGACCCTAATTTCTTTTATGCCATTCAAGGGGATGAAGATGATTTGATAACTAATATATTTTGGTTAGACGCAAAGATGAGAAATGATTACTTAGACTTTGGTGATGTTGTTTGCTTTGATGCTACTTACAAGAAAAATGGTGAGGGTCGTCCACTTGCTTTATTTGTAGGTGTGAACGATCATAAGCAAATAACAGTTTTTGGTGTTGCACTAATATACGATGAGACTGCTTTTACATTTGAGTGGTTGTTCGACACATTTACTACAGCCATGTTTGAGAAAAAACCTACAATTATTCTTACCGATCAGGATGTGGCTATGGCAAAGGAATTAGCTTTAAGATGGCCTGAAACTCATTATCGACTTTGTATTTGACACATTTATCAAAGTGTCATAATCCATTTGAATGGTTTTTTTCCTCACTTTAAAATTTTTTTTTCGGGATTTTAGCTCATGTATATATGACTTTGAAGAAGAAAAAGATTTTTTCAATGCATGGAATGAGATGCTGCAAAAATATGAACTTCAAGATAATGACTGGTTGAAACGTATGTTTCATATAAAGGAAAAATGGGCTTTGGTTTATGGATGCAAAATGTTTTGTACAAATAAGACCACCACCCAGCGAAGTGAGAGCATGAATAGCATTGTAAAAAGGTACGTGAGTTATCAGCATAACTTTTTGCAATTTTTTAATCACTTCTATAGGCTTATTGATGATCGTCAATTTGATGAGTTAAAAGTTGATATTATAAGTAACGTAAGCACTTCAGCATGGTCAGCACCTGTTTAAATTTTAAAGTATGCAGCTAATGTCTACATGCCATAAGTGTTTAAATGTTTTCAAGATTAATGGAATCATTCTTATGATTCTAGTTTTCGTCTTTCCAGTGAAGATGGTACAGTTACAAAATATGAGATCACTCTTGTCGGGAAGAGATACTCTAATATGGTCACTTATGATTCGTCAAATGATGAAGTCCATTATAGTTGTCGAAAGTTTGAGTTAGCTGGTATTTTATGTTCTCATGTTTTGAAGGTTTTTAACTTGAAAAATATTTTAAGAATACCGAGTCAGTATATTTTGAAAAGATGGACACGAAAAGCAAAAGCGTGGTACCTTGATCGTAAAAGCTCTACTATCAATTAAAGTGAATTAGATCCTAAAATGTTGTCAAGTATAAGGTACAAAGAATTGTGTGCATTAAGCATGCGATTGGTTACAAGAGCAACAGAAAGGATAGATATTTGTAAAATTGTGAAAGATCCTCTTCTCAACATATTGAAGATGGTTAATGAGATATTGCAAAGTGAAGAATTAGTTGATGAAGAGAACCTAATATCATAAGATGAAGAGTTGACCCAACGGTCAAATCCTGAAGTGATTCTGTTCAATTAACCTGACATTAATTTTGGTGAAAGGAATAAGATTAAAGGTGTCAAAATAAAGACAAAACCTACTTCAAGTAAAAGATTGAATGGTGGATTAAAGAAAAGTTCAAGGAAAAGAAAGTGTGTTAAAGAATGCAAGACTTCAACAAATATGGCAGATTCGATACTCATACCCCTTTCCTATACTCAGGTTATATTTTTGTTAATTTTTTGTTTTCAAACCTTTAATGTATATAATTTATATTATGATAATTTCAAGTATTTTTTGGTCTAAATATTCTATTTAGGATTTTGAACAAAATTCCCAACATACCTATATGTCCACCATACAACATCCCATATTACATTAAGATCATGTTAGCTTTCAATAATTAAAAATTTCGCATGTATTGTTTTACTTGTTTTAAACAATGTTTCCTTTTTCTTGTTATCACAAATAACAAATGCAGCCACTTGCTATTTTGATGGATTTTACAAGTATAGTTTACACTCATCATATAATAAGTGGAGACTCTGGAGCACATTCTCAGGTTCTATTTGTAATATTGTCTTTTAGGTATATATTAATAATCATTTAATGATTTCAATTTTTTATTTATGTACCACTTGGTTATGACACATACCAAATGTAGCCAATTGGTGTTTTTATGGGTAACACAAATATGGTTTACACTCATCATCATTATGGAACAAATTCTCAGGTATTATTTGTAATATTTTCTTTTTGTAATAAGTTATTAGTGTTCTAATGATTTATCATTTTAGGCCATTAATGCAGAAAGAAGTAAACAAAGTTTTATTGATATTATCCCACCATCAATGCACATGACTGATTTACTTATGGTAATTTTTTGCGTTTTTTTTCTTAATTTCAATTGTTGCATTTCATTTTAATGTTACATTTTATTAATAATTGTATTAATTAGTTAAAATGCATTTTGATTGATAGGCACAACAAATATTTGGATTTGACAATTTGGGTGTTCGAATCAAACCAAACAATTTGGGAGTTGGTATTTGCAATGAGAACTGTGGTTATTATCTGCCATACATTGGTGAAAAGTTTTGTATTTGTAAAAGAGGATTCAAATTCTGATGCAATTTTAGCTCAAACTGTGAATCTTATTGTTAGCCAGGAGAAGGTCATTCATTTAGTGTAGAGACAAAATGTTGTTATATGTTATTGTGTTTATTATTATTATGAGATTTTGAGGTTAATTTGTTTTTAGTCACGACCGTGACTTAACATGCACGGTCGTGCATGAAATCATGGCCATGTAGGTGGGTTTAAAATGTTTAATTTAACACTGCATTCACAAATTAATCCAATTAATATGCATCCAACTTCCACCCGATTTCATTCAATTCATATTTATTCAAATGGCAACCAATTTCAGCATATGAAAACAACTACAATCGATTCAACACAGCATTCCTGCCTCTTTTACTCAAGCAAAACAAACAATATTAAATATAAAATAAATAATATAAACAACAATTTTCTCAATATTTCCTTCGCTTTTACTCAAGCAAAACAAACAATACTAGATTATAAAAATAAATAATATAAACAACAATTTTCCCAACATTTCCCCTGCTTCTACTCAAGCAAAACAAACAATAATAGACTATAAAAATAAATAATGTAGACAACAATTTTCCTAAATAATAGTAAAAGATATCAACGATCATTTCAATAAACACAGCCTAAGAATTTGAAAGTCATAATACTCTATGAACAAGCTATTCTTTGCATATTTAGCCAAAATCGACAAGCATTTCATTTCAAAGAATTATCAAACAAGTGTGATAGATACCCACTCCACTCTTCATCCTCTCAAGCATTTAAAGGTAGGATATGTATTCACTCATCGTTCATTTCATGTAAGACATCTACCATAAGCTTGCTTATTAATCCAATATCCACCATTTATATCAAACACAAGCATCAATCCAAAGATCTTTATTTAGGTTGTAAGGGGGCTGAGCTAAGGGCAAAAAAAAGGAAAATTGTAGTTTAAAACTACAACACAAATTGAGCATTTAAAATAATACAAAAGAATGACCATAAAACACTCAATTCTTTCCTCTCACTTACTAAAATTAACGCTTTACATTTTTACTTTTGTCTCTTCCTTTTTCATTTTCTGGTCATCTTCTCTTCCTTCCTTTTCTTTTCTATTTTTTTCCTTTTTTCTCTCTTTTTTCATTTTTCTTATTTTTACTATATTTTTCATTCATTTATTGATTTTATTTATGATTCTAAAACAAGGAAATCAAGAGAAGAAATATAGAGGAGAAGTGAAAATCTCCATAACCATACCCATCCCTAATACAATAACCAACTATACGTTATGATTCCCCACACTTATTCCCTAAACCCAATTATACTCATTCAGATGCTTAACTTGCCTTATGATAGGTACAACAAAGACGATAAATAATCAAGGTCAAGGCTCATATTTAGGTTTAAAAAAAGAAAAGGTGTCATGTTAAGCTCAAAGGGGGTTTACTAAAGGTAACATTATGGTGGCCTTTTAAGCAAAATGGTTAAATCCTAATTGCCTTCATCATTTCAATATTTGCATAAGATTGTGTGATCTCAACTAGTATTTGCAAGCAAACTCTAGAGTTCCTTAATTATGAAAGAAAACTCTTGACAAAGAATTACAGAATTTGGTGTTTAATATTTCAAAAGGGCTTAAAATCTTACTAAATGAAAGGTGGTATTCATCTATTACAACAAGCTAATGTCCTTTTAACCAAAATCCAAGTCAAGTAGGCTAAGCATGTAAATATACTCATTCATTCATATTATGCATTTCTAATCCAGATTGAGATCATTTAATAATAATGCATCTCTAACCACTAAATGGGAAAACAAACACACAAGGCACAAATAATCATTTTTTTGTTCTGAACAATTACTGTCACGGCACTTGAACATCACTTTGCATTGTATTTGATAAGAAAATGAAAGATGGATCTAAGAGGCAAAAGAACAAAAGCAAGGACAAAGATAAAAAAGAAAAGAAATTAAAACAACAACCAATAAAAAGGGAAAGAATAAAAACATGATACTAAAATGGGGGTGGAGGCTGTCCGAAGTGAGCATTCAAATTGGTCATGAAGGTTCGGATCTCTGCCACGCTAGCTTCAATGTTATGGAGCCTATCATTTGTTCGCCGTTCAAATGCTATCAATTGATTTATCATTGATTGATACTCTACAGAAGTAGTTAAAGAAGTCTGATGCATATGTTGGGGCGGTGGAACATCATCTTCTTCTGTAGCTTCCATTTCCGTAACTCGAGCTTGCTTGCTGCTCAAAGTTTCTCCCGTGTCATCATGGATAAGAACATAGCGATCGCCTTGCCGCTTGATAACTTTCATCAACACCAAAGATTTCAAGTCGAGAGTTGAGTTGTCCGAAACTAGCTACATGGGTGTTCTCTTACTTAGCAAGCCAAGATGTTCTACAATTTGGGTCACAAATGTCCCAACTACTATTTTACCTGCACCAGATTGAGCCACTTCATGTAAATATAGACTTAACCAACTACCAGTATTAAAGGGCCTGACATGTATCATACACCACAAAATAAATAATTCAGTTTTAGAAACTGCCCCATTGTATCTCATCTACCGAATAGTGTAGAAGTTAAAAATCGATAGAGATAGCGAAGGGCAGGGTCTATGATAGAAGATGATTTAGACCGACTGGGGAAAAACACTTTCCTAGAATTGGTCACTTGGGACCAAAAGTTGCTAGCCACAAAATCATCAGGATATTCATAGAAATTACTATTTGGAAAGCCAAAAATAGGATTGAGCACTTCTAAAGTGATCACATGATATGCATTTATTAATCGAAATTTAAGACTTAATTAAGGGTCCCTACCGTTAGTTTGAGAAACTCATTCTAAAGTGGTCAGAAACTCTGATGTCAATTCTACATATGAATTTTTCCTAAATTTAGAAAATTATTCCCAGCCTATATTTCGCAGCAACTCGTGGACTCGATCAAATATTCCTAATTCAATAAGTGCTTCAACATCTAAAAATCTATTCGAAATAATTTTACGATTCTTAAAAAAGGCATATCTTTGCTAGTGCTCTCTACTTTGAAAGTTGAGGCACGGAATACCTGAATTTGGCTCTTGTGGTGGAAAAGAGGGAACTTTGAGTTGTTTCATTCTTGGAGGCATAACTAGTTGCATAGGTAAAGGTGGCATTTGTTCTCCTATTAGGTTGGTTTGATGGACGCATCGGCTTGTGGTGTTAACTGAAGCGGTGGCATGGTTGTGCAGTGGTCAAGGTAGGCACGGGAATGTGCGTGTTGGGTGACCACGAGCATACTTTAGTGAGGGGTGCGTTGCAGTGCAGTGCGGCTACCTCAGTCTGGGTCTGAGGGAGTGCGGCTACAGGTGGAGATTGGGTGAGGAATGATGGCTGTGAGTGGAAAAGAAGCAAAGGAAAATAAAAAGAGGATGATAAACGAGTAGAGTAGAGATGGTTTATTTAAAGGGTGTGCGATGGTTTATTTAAAGGGTGTGTGACCCTCCTCACAACTCACTCCCGTGATTGGGGAGGGTCACGAGTGTGTCGTGGCTCTAGAGATGTCAATGGGCAAGGGCTGACTGGCCTGTGGCCCTTCGAGCCACAATATATATATATTTTAATAAAAACATGAAAAATGATGTTGTTTTTGACAAAACAATGTCATTTTTTAAGTAACAGTCGGAACTGGGAGAGTCACACCGTCCCTCCTAAGATTATCAATTTATGATAAAAGCAACTTAATATCAATCAATAACATAATCAAACAATAATTTGAATAGTGTAGGAGTAAAAGAAGGGAAAACTAATTTATTATAAAAGTAACTTAATATTAATCAATAACATAATCAAATAATAATTTGAAGAGTGTAGGAGTAAAAGAAAGGAAAACTTATTTATAGTAGTTTCAAAAACCAATCTTGCCTATATCCACTCTTCAAGACATTTCTTAAAAATTCCAGTAAGTCTCTTTTTTCAGCAAGGTGAAGAGAAACCTTCTTGTAATAATTTATTTTTTCATGAGTAAAAAGTATCTCTTTTTACAATCTTTCTCTAAGAAGAAGAGCAACCATACTAACAAAAGAATTTACAAATTCAGAATACCTTATTAGGTTTGGGGGTCAAACGAGCTGTTAAAAATAAGAACTCGTCATTATCAATTACTAGTTACTGTGTATTGATTAATCAATATGTGGTTGACCAATGTACTAACTGTTGGAACATTGGTCGATTATAACACATTGATTGACCAATCACTACAAGAAAATAATGGAATAGCGGCGGAAATTTACTGACGGACTGGAAACTGATGCTATTTATCGACAGAATATTACTTTCTGTCGGTAAATAAAAAGTACTGTTCATATATTTCGACGGAAGAGTATATCCGTCGGAAATAATGGAGGGAAAGAATTTCGTGCAAAATCTTCGACGACATATAAAGACGACACAATCTACGACGTCGGAATAAATTGAGGGAATGGTTCCCACAATGTAATTGCTTCGGATATATACTAACGGAATTATGTCCGTCGGAATATTACCGACGAATAAGAATTCACCATCGGTAATAATTGCGGGAATTAAACCCGCAATTAATTAGCATCGCACAATTATCGACGTAATGCGTTCCGTCGGTATCCGTTAATTAACTCTACCGACAGAATTGGTCTACTATCGGTAATTCATCGTTGGAAAACTTAAATACTGACGGAGTGATGTTGGTCCATCGCTAAAAGAGAGGTAACCGAGGCAGTCAAATAATGTGAAAATTCAAATACCGACGGAATATATACATCACTCCGTCAGTATTTAAGTATTTGTCGACAATTTGCTTCATCGTCTGTTTAAAGATGACGAGGTAAACCTAAGTTACTTACGGATTATATATTATGTCAGTAATTCATCAGTTTTAACACGAACACATGGCGTGCGTTTCATCAATTTTACCGACGGACTTATGTGTTCCGTCGCAAAAAAAGCGGTAACCGAGCGCGGCCAAGTAATTTGGAAATTCAAATACCGACGGAATGTATATTCCGTCGGTATTTGTCGGCAATATCCTTCCTCGTTTCGTTAAAGACGACAAAGTAAACCTCCCCCCGGAGATTTCTTCTTCTTTCCTCGCGATCGCCCTGTGTTTTTCGACACTCTCTCTTGCGTTTTCCAACCTTTTTTTGACTTTTTTCTTACTCATCGTGCGTCGTTTGAGGTAAGCTCTCTAATGGGTGTGTTATTTCTAAAAAAAAGCATATTTTTAGTGTTAACCGTAAGTGTTTGGTGATGAAATCTTGCTTGATTATTGTTGTTGTTTGCGATTTTTTCGTGTAATTATTGATTTATTTGTTATTTATATGTGTTATTGTTGGTAAATAATGGAAAAATGCACTTGATTTGTGGTTAGATTGAGATTATACATATTGCCTATGAGGTGTTCGATAAAATACCTTTTATGATGTTTAAAATATTTTTTTGTAATTGTTGTGTGAATTTTTAGAATTTGAAAGCTACATCATTGATGAAATGCTTAATTTGAAGTTTGAATTTATCGAATTTAACATTTAAGTGTGAATTTGTTATATTTATCAATATTGTCATTAATTATTATTAATAATAAGTATTAATATAATTAGTAATATTATTAGTAAGTATTAATTATTAATAATAAGTATTAATGTAATTAGTTTGATTAATCTTATGAAATTTATTAATATTATTAGTGTAATTTTAATTATCTACTTATTAATAATTTGATTATTATTAAATTTATTATTTGTATCATTTATTATTATTATTATTAGTAT
>JANQAP020000043.1:674219-700450 GCA_026874005.2 Erythroxylum coriaceum | reverse complement strand
ATGTACCCTTAATGAGTCCCAAAAGTCCACTTTACCCTTCCTTTAATGCCTTAATGCTTCTAACCTTAGTCACCTACACAAAATACCCTTATGCATTCCTAATTCTTCCACTTAACTCCTCCAAATCCCAACAATACATGAAATAAATCCTCCTAAACTTGACTTAATAATTAAACTCCAATAAAAATAATAATAATTTATCCAACAAGATCACCAAAATCATTCAATTTATGCTTACTAAAAGATTCGGGGTCCAACAAACTTAGAAAGAAAAAAAAAGTGATAGTTTGGAAGATTTCAAATATTAGAGGAATTAGCCCCTCTTTTTGCACACATAATATTTTGATAGAAGGTGATTTCAAGCCAACTATACAACCCAGAGAAGGATTAATTCAAATATAAAGGAAGTTTTCAAAGTTTAGGTAATTAAATTTTTTGATGCAGGTATTATTTACCCTATTTCTAACAGTTTTTGGGTGGGCACTATGCAACTTTTTTCTAAAGAAAGAAGGGATAATGATGGCACCCAAAGAGAAGAACGAGTTGATTCTTATTATTACCAAGTATAGAATATGCATAAAATATAGAAAGTTGAATTAATATTGCTTTGATTTACTAAATGCTTAAACAAGTAGCCGATCATATTTAATATTGCTTTTTGGATAGTTTATTAGGATTTTTTTAAATTTTCATAGCCTTAAAGGACCAAGAGAAATTAACATTCACATGTTTATATGGTACGTTTACTTATAGAAGGATACCTCTTGGGTTGTGCAATGCTCCTACTATATTTCAGAGGTGTATAATGGCTATTTGTGATGATTTAGTGGAGAAAATCATGAAGGTATTTATAGATGAATTTTCTTTTTTTGATGATTCTTTTGATTTGTGCGTCCATAATTTAGAATGAGTGCTTAAACATTGTGAGGAGACTATCTAGTTTGAACTAGGAAAAGTGTAATTTTATAATATAAGAAGGTATAGTTTTAAGCCATAAAATTATATATAGGGGAATAAAAGGAGAACAAAAATTGAAACTATCGAAAATTTACCACCCCTAACTTCGATTAAGGTTGTTAGGAGTTTATTATGACATGCAGGGTTTTATATAAGGTTAATTAAGGACTTGTCTAAAATTGCTAGGCCATTGACCATGTTAATTAAGAAAGATGTGCCTTTTATAATTACGTAAGAGTATTTAGATGTATTCACTACTCTTAAGGAGAAATTAACTAATTCTCTGATTATGGTTGCTCTAGATTGGAATACTCCTTTTGTCCTAATGTATGATGCAAGTTATTTTATAGTATGTGCAGTTCTTGATAGAAGAAGGAAAAGCATTCCTATTTACTATGCTAACAAGAGTTTGATGGATGCTTAAAAGAATTTCACAACCACAGAAAAAGAATTGCTAATAATGATTTATGTGTTTCTTATCCAAAGTTGTTATTTACACTGGCCATTTTATATTATGATATTTGTTGAATAAATTGGATGTTGAATTAAGACTAATGAATGGATTTAAATTGTTGTAGGAATTTGATTTGGAAATCATAGATTAAAAGGAAGCAAAAAAGCCTAGTAGCAAACCGTTTATCACTTTTAGAGAACCCAAATTTGGATAAACTTGGAGAAGATGACATTAGTGATGCATTTCTAGAAGAGAACCTTTACAATCTTGAAGAGGTAAGTGAGCCCGAAATTCTATGTTTTGCTGACTTTGCTAATTACTTGGCTGTTAGGATTATTCCTAAATGGCTTTCTCATCTATAAAAAAAGAAATTATTTTCTAATTTAAAGGATTATATTTGGGAGGATCTTAATTCTTTTTTATTTAAATGATTATCTTTGGGAGGATCCCAACTTTTTTAAAGATTTTTGCATATTAGATTGTCAGAAGATGTGTTCCCCAATAGAAAGGATGGAAGATTTTAGAGCATAGCCATGTCGGTCCAACTAAAGGGCATTACCATGCAAATATGAAGACTAAAAAAGTTCTAAAGTCAAACTTTTATTGCCCACACTATTTAAAAATGCCCAAGGTTTGTACAATTATGTAATAATTATGAATGGACAAGTAATATTTCTTGTCGAGATGAAAAGCCTCAAATTTTATTTTAATATGTAAAGTGTTTGATATTTGGGCATTGAATTTCTAGATCCATTCCCAGTTTTAATGGAAATAAATACATCCTAAATGTTGTGGATTATGTGTCTAAATGGGTTGAAGCCCAGGCTGTACCTACAAATGATACTCTAGTTGTAATTAAGTTTCTAAAAAAATTGTTTTTATGATTTTGTATGCCTAGACTGATTATTAGTGCAGGGGCATGCAATTTTGTAATATGTAATTTGAGAAATTTTTTATGAAATATGAAGTCAACATAGACTTTCCACGCCTGACCATCCATAAACTAATGGCCAGGTGGAACTATCTAATAGGGTGTAAAATGGATTCTAGAAAAGACAGTAAAAAATCATAGAAAAGATTGATCTAAGTTAGATGATACTCTTTGGGCCTGTAGGATGGTATATAAAACACCAATAGGCACTACACCTTATAGGTTAGTGCATAGAAAAGAATGTCATTTGCCTATTCAACTTGAGTATAAAGCATATTGTGTGATCAATTTTATGAACTTTAATCTCGATCTTACAGGTGAAAAGAGGAAACTTCAAGCGAATGAGTTAAAAGAATGACACTTAATAGCTTATGATAATTCGAAATTATATAAAAAGTAAACTAAGAGGTACTATGATGTGAAGATTGAGCAAGCCAAGTAGTTTAAAAAGAGGATCAAGTTCTCTTGTATAACTCTTGACTTAAATTATTTCCTGGTAAGTTAAAGTCTAGATGGTCCAAACCTTTCATAGTTAGCAAGTTTTTCCTTATGGCATAATGAAGGTAACTCATCTAGGAAAAAGTATATTTAAAGTGAATGGCCATCATTAAAGTTATATCTTGGAGGTAATTTTGAAAAGCACACCAAAGAGGAGTTCAATGTTTAATACAAAAAGCTGTGAGTTGAAGTGGAACCATGTTAAATAAGCGCTTCCTAGGAGACAACCTAAGTTTATTTAGTAATTTTGTTTCATTTAGTTTTCATTTTAGGTTTTATAAGTCTTAAATTCCATAGTTTAATTCATAAATATATTATTCTTGTGGTTATGTACATAAGTTTTTATTGGTTTTTATATATTTTAGGTATTTTTTTTCATCTTTTATGCCTTGGGTATGTTTGTCAGTTTACACAATCTGAAAGCAAGTGAGAATTTGTATAATTATAGAACTTCTAGGGGAAAACACTCTTGTGTTGGCATTTTCCTCAACACGCTCAGTGGAAAGAACATCATGGCTATGTTTCACGCAAAGAGAATTCATTCTAAAAGTTCCAATAAGTTATATGGTCTCGAACACATTTATATTGGTACTTATGTTCTACAATGATGTTGTAAGTGATTTACACGAGCTTAAACATGCCCATCTATGTAAGCTAGGTAAGTTTTTTGAGTTTCAATAAGTTACATAATCGAGAACATGCTTGTGTTATTGACCATGTACCTTATTGACTCCTTTTTCTTTAAATTTTTAAAGTTTCAGTGAGTTATACATCAATTAACATACTTGTCTTAGTGATTTTGTAGTTTTTTTAGCATTGTCATAAAATACATGAGCAATTACACTCCTATATTTAGTCCCTTGCTAATTTTTTAAGCTTTTCAGTGTCAATAAGGTCATATTAAGTCATAATACACCTGTGCACTTATTCGTTTAGTTTTAAAGGCATTTTTACTTTAAAAAATGTTTATTTTCTTTTAATTTTACTATTTATTTATGAACATAGTCTACAATAAGCTCGTGTTCATCTTGTCTTTTGGTAAAACTTAGTTACACTCTCATGTTTAAGAGTTACACACCCATATTTCTTAATTTTTTAACTTTAATTAGGCAACAAGGGTAGAAAGATGCTCTTGTTCTTGCTCGTGTTACGACAACATCTGTTTAAATTTGCATTATCTGTTGATAACTCCTATTTCTCCCTCTTTGTTCGTTTTCTCTCATATATGTAATCCTCATACTTGGTTTATTAATAATTTCGACCATTAAACTTTATTTTCTTTGAGATTTCAATATATTAAGGTAATTTTTTATTTAATTATGTTTTTAGGTTTGTTTACTCCATTAAACTTCAATTTTTTCGAGAATACACATATTAAAGTGAGGCTTTTGTAATTCAATCATATTTTTAGTTTTTTTACTCACTTATGGTTGTTGCTCTTTCATGCTAGGGCATTGTGTTTATTTTCTTACTTCAGGGCATAATGACAAAGAGAACAGCTATACATTAGCATTAGGACAATGAAGTGCCTAGAAAGAGATAAAAAAAGTGAATGAACATCTAGACGACCATTAAGATAACCCAACCCCCCATAACCTTCACTTATAGTTCAACCCATGCTACACTTAGTGCATCAGTGCATATCTCCACATTGGAGAGATTAGGGACTAAACCATTCAACATGTGTAAGTGCATAGATTAGTTAGTACTTAATTAGGTTGGATTAGCTCAGGATGTTTGAGATTTACTGAGTGTTGGTAGATATAATCATTTTGTTACAATTATGGACCTAATATATAGAGAGCTTACACTTGAGTTCCTCACCACCTTTATATTAGAGAAAAAGCACTTTAGCTAGAGTTTGGATAATACTCTTGAGTTTTCAATGCTTGGAGAGAGAAGACTATAAGTTATACATAATTTTCACTATACATGAGATTTTACTCTACTATGTTTGTCACTTCTGAGGCCCATTATGCTTTGAGAGTGGACCTTTCAATTGATACTACTGCAGAGACATTTGATGCAACATTACAAGTCCATAAAATCAAAAGTCTCTACAATATGATCCCCACTGTTAAGGTATATGCAAACTTTGTAAAGTTACACATTGAGAGAGAGTAGAGATAATATTGGACTAGTGAGCAAGAATAATATTTTCTACTTATATAGTATGGTTGAGAGAACACATATCCACCTCGTCCATGTACTAGCTTATTTTTTCATACATTAGGCATATAATGCTAGGGTTGGAGCTAATTGTATAGGCTTATATATTTTCTAATTAGTTAGAAGTATAGGGTTATTGGAGAGATTGCCTGAGATTTGGATTATGTGACAGATGGTACACATCAATAATGATACTTTGAGAGCTATGAGTATAATATAGAGGAGATAGGGCCAACAGGGACCTAATTATGTTTTAATTGGAGCCCATAAGCCCGAGGCTACTAATAGAGTGAATGGGATCACCTTGATGTACCACAGTAGTGGCCTAACCTCCATAACCACCTCTAGTTAGACCCAAGCATCATAATGACTCTTCTATTAGTGCCAACACATTTGTTCAATCATCCACCTCTCAACAACTTGGTTAAGTCCAAATCATTCGATTGAAAAATATGTGGGTAAGATGATAGGGGTCTAAAGGATTATTACATATGGAAAATAGGATCTTTTAGAGCAAGGATCGATATTGGAGGCATATGATAGATGGGTAGAGGATGTTCATCCATATTGTTGATTGTTTAGGAGTTGCAATTCTACCTCCACTTATGAGAGCTAGTACACCTCCTCCATCATCTTAACAATCAAATGATCCTATGATAGAGCCACCAATTCTAGATGATATAGTTGCCACAACTACTCGAGAACCTAATATTACTTTAACACAGTAGATTGATTCATCTTTTAAGACTGAGCATAAGGTGATTGATGATTAGATTCTAGATTACTTGGCTACCATATTGACTCAGATTGTCTAGGATCTAAAAGATAAGTGACAAGATATTTTATCTTTTCTTTAATCTTTATGTTTCTTTGTTTTCATTTTTTTTATTTTGATAGTTAGTAAGGGACTATCCCTGCTAAACTGATGATATTTTACCTTTTCATTTTCTTGTCTATTGTTGATATACAAAACTATAGTTATTCATATGTATGACCAATTTATGTTTTTGGTTTCTATTTCCACTTTTTATGTTTTATCCCCTTTTATTTTCCTTTTTCAAGGATTACTTCACCTAATTTGGATTGAATTCATGCTAAGAATTTGAATATTTTGCATACAAATTGAGAAAATACTAATTCACTTTACCTTTCCTCATATTAATTATTTTTCATTATTTTCTATGCTTTGCTATGTTTATTGGGGATAATGTGTATCTTTTAAGTGTGGGGAAGGATTATTATGATTTTATTATGAATTTGCTTGTATATCAAGCATAATTTAGTTCTAATTTATTGATTATTTTTATAGAAATTTTGAATATATCAATTCTTGTCGTAAAATATCTTGAGTTATTGTGAATCATTAACTTACGCTAGAATACAAAAGGAAGAAGGAATGATTAGATGGATTCTTATTTGCTACATTATAAATGGTTATTTTGATAGTTAATTTAGATGAAAGCGCTTAGGATTTATTCACATATAAGTATAAATTATGAGCTTTTGAGTTTATGAATAATGATCAATATTATGTTATGCTTTATTTTTCTTTATTATGTATTTATCATGCATAGTTAAATGATTCTAGAGCTTGTTTTTATGCACATTGAGACCATATCTTTGGACTAGAGGCATTAAGATGAAAAGGTACTTAGATTAAACCCTTATTTAAGCCTTTTCTTTACCTTACCCTTTTTTTTCCTTTTAAGCATAACCAAATCTAAGGCTTAGCCACCTTTTTTTAAAAATATTTTAACCACATTATAAGTTGATAAACCATTTTTGTTGTTTGCCTAACCTTTACTTTTGTACCCTAAAATATTATATTTACTTGATTGCTTAAGAATCTGATTAGATGAAGACTTATCAAAAATGAGGTCCTAAAGGTACAAGCTTTTATATTTGAAACTATATCTTCTCATATATTAATTATCAATTTTTCATATGTTCTCCTTGTAAGCTTGAAAGTAATCAACTTAGAAGTATCTTGAAATAAACAACTATTAGAAAAAAAAAGAGAGAGAGAGAAAAGAAGAACAATATATATGTATTTAATTTGTTATAATTGTGAAAAGAAGAAAGAAAAGATACTTATATTATTCAAGACTTATTTTCCACCTCATTTGCATTTTATTGGGAGGATTTATGCTAGATTGAATTAAATTTTTTTGTAGTCTTGTTATGCAAATTATTTCAATTTTATTAACCCAAAAATTACCCTTGCTATACCTTTACCTAAGCCCAATTACTCCTTAATTTAAAGACCTTTTGATTTTTGCTTTTATTTTATTTTATAGTGGTGGAGATGTGATTTATTAGCAAACAAATGGATAAGATTCCTTCTATATATTGATTTGAGAGTTCTAATAACTTTCACCCAAATCACTTTGAGTGAATTAAGTGAATCTTTTGTGTGAGAATGTTGAATCCTACTGTACTTGATTTTAGAAAGATTATCAAGATACCATTTACGATGTTTGATAATAGGATTTTATTTTAAAATCGTTTGATTCTAATTGTACTTTAATTTAATTTTTGAGATATGGAAATTAGAAGTAGGAAAAATAGGTTGAGATAGAGGAAAGGTAGATATTAAAAGGGTTGATGAATTTAAATTATTATTTACTTGACGACAAGTAAATGCTTAAGTGTGGAAAAGTTTGATAAATGTTTAATCATTCATATTTTTAGGTTTATATTTAATGTATTTCACTTTTTTATTTGAGCTTTTTTATTGTTTATGGTATTTAATTCATGCATATTTCATTTTCAGGTCATAATTCACTTATTTAGAGCAAAAGGAATAACTTTGAAATGATTTGGATTTGTTTTAATCCAGTTATGAAGTTGTAGGTTTAAACACAGTTTGATATGTGGCCGTGTTGGTGGTTGTGTCATCTATTGCTTTAAAATTTTAAGCTTACATGATCGTGTTTGAGACGTATTGATTGATTCAGTATGTTACACTCTTATTTTTAAAAGTTACACAACCATTTTGTACGCTAATGAGTCCATCTTCGCATTTTAAGCCCATGTTTACGAATTTGTTTACTATGGATTCGAGAATCACATGATTGTTAAGTACGTGACATGGTACACAACTTTGTACTTGCCCATGTTCAACCTAGAAATATGAATTTTAAACTATAAAAGGTAAAAGTGAAGGAATAACTGAAAATTTTTTTTGGAGGTGCAATTAAATGACCTAAAGTGTCAGAGAAAATGAAGAACAAGTAAAAAGAGATATTTGGAACAATTTTCCATTAATCTAAAGTGGATTTCAAGAAAATTAAAAGGGGTTCCATAATATTCTTTTCTTTTCTTTTTTAATTTAAATTTGGATATAGTCTTCCATGATTAGGAACTAAATTTTTATGATACCCAGGTGTGATCAACTTTAGGATGGATATTGTAGTTTGATTTCATTTAATTCATTTATTCTTCGATTTCATTGAGAATTAATTATATTTTCTTCACTATTCTTAAATTAATATATGATGGTACATTAATTCATGTTTGATTTCATACATTTGAAATTGAGAAATCCTTTGTATGAATTGATCTAACATAGTTGAAAGAGTTGCATGCAATCCTAGAGATTGGATGACATACATCTTTCGAATTAGAGTCAAATCTAATAGAAGAATTTATAAATAGGTTAATGTGATTTTAGGAGTTTGAATTAGAAAGATATTTTGATTAATCAACCTAAGATTAGTTGTTAACAATCTTAAGAAAAATATTAACATAATTGAGAAATTTCTAGGGTCTAATAAACTTTAAGTTAAATTGATGTGTGAAGCCTTATTTAGATGAGAATTCCAGGGGGATTCACTATTCAAGTATTGTTGTTATTATTGGTTGTTTCTTGATTTAATCTTTGATGTAGTTAGTTAATTGTGTTGATTTGTTTAGTTCATTACTTTAAATTTAAATTTGATCAGTCACTATCACCACAAATTTTCAATTAGATAATAGGAAAAGGAATAATATTAGTAGCCATAATCTCCGGCATCCACACTTGGTACTCCATAACCTATACTATAAAAATGATATGTTATTTGTCTATAAAGATCTATAGGGTAAAAGATTGAATGAGCTAAAAACATAGACACATTCTTGAAACAATTAGGGCCTTACTTTTTTCTCCCTCTTATCTTGAGAATTTTGAGGGAGAAGTAACTCTAATTGCTATTTACACTATTAATCATGCTCACTTTACTATTGTAAGTAATCAATCTCCACATAAACTTCTTTTTGGTCTTCCATCGAGTTTTTAATTCTACCTGTGTTGTTTTTCCTCAGAGATACTATTGTTCTAAACTAAAACCTTGAGCCTATTTAGGTTTCTTTCTAGGGTATGGAATTGAAACTAAGAAATATAGGTATTGGGATCCTATCTCTATATATGTTCACTTTCTAGGAACATAAAATGTTATCACCCTTATTGATGGAAATCAAGTATTTACTCAAGCCACACAAGCTTCTAAGCCAAAGAGACATGAAAAGGGGTTTGGACATGTTATAAATTATTCAAATCAAGCATTAAAAGTTAATAAAGACTAGAGAACATTAGAGAATTTAGTAACACAACAACTTTATAGTACTATATTGGACCCATGTTAGTTCTGAATTGGTCATGTTCATCTCCTAAAAAAAGCCTTAACAACAAATTAATATTAGAGTTAAACTTCTGGCCAATATTAAACTCATTCATGATTTAACACATAAAGTTCTGGAATAAAACTAACTCTGATGTTTAAAGTTAGATTGGTGTCAAACTCATAATTTACTAGTTTTAAAATTTCAAACTTCTGTTTAGATAAGGATTGTCTTATCTTTTAAAGTTATTTATTTCCTTATTAGATTATGTCAAGGTTGTTACTTTCATTTAAGTTTCTTATTCTTAGGATTTTTATGTTCCTAAAACTATATTCTTATAAAAGGCTATCTTATGGATGTAAAGAGGGATTTTATCATCGTTATTTATTAATTAAAAATCTTGGAGATACTTTTTTTAATCTTTTTTAGAGTAATTCTTTTTTTAGGTTCTCTAAAATTCTTATCAAATATGTTAATAGTGATCAAACCCTGTATTCTTATCAATCTTAATCTTTCTTTTATATGAGTGTGACGATTCATATTATTATTTGTGTTTTATGTTTAATTTCTTATATCAAACTTGTCATGATAGAATGGTTCTTGGTCCTATTCAGACTGATATTGAGACTGTATAGTCTTATTGGTAAAGGTCGTATCAAAATTTGGTATTAGATCCATCTTCTATATTCAAGTTTGTTTTGATATTATTTACTTATGTTCTTTATATTTTTGTCTCTTTACCATACATTTAATTCTCTTTTGGTGCTCTTGTCATTTTTTAACACAACTTATTAAAACAAATTATCTTTATCATTTTTTTCATGCTACCTAATTTTACAAGTTAGCCACAAAAAAATGAAAAGAAAAAATTATGTTTATCATATATTATTTTCCTTACTATTTAATTCATTCTTATCGAGTTCTTAAACATGATCTAATTAAGTTCTATTAAGCTCAATTTTTGTTTTTGAGTCTTCTTATTTCCTTAGCCTTTAATTATGTTTCATTGTTTTATTTTTTTTGTCCAATTTGCATCTTTAGAAGTTACTTAACAAACGATACGGTTAAAATTAGCCTTCTTGATAGATTAAAGATTTTGTAAAGAACATTTTTTTCAAGATTTTAGGTTGTAAGTAAAGTAAATTTTGAGATAAACGCATGAGGGAGTAATTTTGCTACTAACATTTTCTTGTAAAGGAAGGAAGTAAGTAAGGAGGAAAGAGTAGGATAGACCAATAGTTCATTATAAATTCCATACAAGGCCAATATAAGAAATTTATTTAATAATTCAGTGAAGTTAAGGATAGATTGGAGAAATCTGAGGCTATTATAGTTAGTCTACAATATAACTCATCTATACCTGCTAAGATGGATAATTTAAGGCGTATAAATAGGTTGATACTGCTACTAACTAATTAGGAGAGTTAAACCTAAGGAATCATAGAGGAGAAAGAGGAGATAATGAGGTGACATATTTGATTTAGGTTATGATAGAGAGTAGTAAAAAAGGGTGGACAATAATATGGGTAGTATCAAAATGACATTACCACCTTTTATAGGAAGAATAAATCCCGAGGCCTTTTAAAGTGGGGAAAACATATAGAGTTAATGTTTGATTATTACAAATTTTTAGAGGAGAAAAAGGTTAAACTGATAGTTGTAGAGTTTATTGCTTATGTCTTAAATTTATGGGATCAACAAATTCTTATCAGGAGAAAAAATAAAGAGTTGCCTGTTACAACAAAGGAGGAAATGAAATTGGTGATGAGAAGATGTTTTATAATAAGTTCCTATCATGAAGATCTCTATCAAAGGCTGCAAATATTAGCTTAGTGTTTCAAAAGAGTGGAAGAGTAGTATAAGGAGACAAAGATTATTCTGTTTAGGGAGAATATGGAGGAAGGCTGAGAGGTAACAATAGCTCATTTTATTTATAGGATAAAACCAAACATTGCTAAGGTTAGAAAGTTATACTATTATGTGGAGTTAGAGGATGCAGTTTGCATAGTCATAAAGGTAAAAAGATAAGTGAGAAAAGGCCTTTAAACCATTTTAGTGTTTCTAGTGTAGGTTCTTTATTATAGAGAAAAATATAGAGTAAAAAAGATGAAAAAGCTTTAAAGCATGTGAAGCAACCTCACTAAAAGTGCAAGCACCAAGTGGAGAGTAAGTTAAGACTGATTCCTCTTTAATATCTAATAATCAAGATGTCAAGTGCTTCAAGTTCTTAAGGAGAAGGCATATATCTTAATAATGTTTTAATAAGAGAGTGAAGATTTTAAGAGAGGATGGAGAGTATGTGTCTAAAATTGAAAAGGAGATAGATAGAGATATGTCTAGTTTAGAGGATGCTACTCATCATAAATGCATTGAGAGGCTCAAAGAGGGTAAGATGCTAGTCTCCAGGAGGATATTAAGTATATTTATGAGAGAAGATGATGAGAATGAACAACAAGACAAACTCTTTTATATAAGATGTTATATCAACAATCGAGTTTATAGTATGATCATAGACGAATAGAGTTATGCTAATGTAGAGTTAATGAAGAAGTTAAGACTATTAATTACAAAACACCCTAAACCATACAATCTACAATAGTTTGATGAAAGGGAAGGTTAAGGTAATAAAATAAGTGTTAGTTTCTTTATTAATTGAGAGGTATAAGGATGAGGTATAATATGAAGTGGTACCTATAAAAATTGGTAAGGTTCTCTTAGAATTCCTTAGTAATCCAATGGTAAAGCAATATATGATGGGTATAAGAAACAATATTCCTTTACTATGAATGCAAAATTGATTATGCTTGCTCCATTATTACCATTGTAAGTATATGAAGACATTGATATGAGGAAAAATCCTTTTAAGTAGAAGGAAATGATGGGAATCAAGCATCTACTCAAGCTACACAAACTTCTAAACCAGGGAGACAAGAATAAGAGTTTGTAAATATTGCAAATAGTTCAAGTTAAGAGTTAAAAGTAGGCTCAAAAGAAGCCTAAGCCTAGTTCAACTAGCCAGAAGTCAACTGTCTAGGCCAAGTTGATCGGGCTTTAATCTAGGTTTGGTTGAGTTGATTAAGCTTTGGACCAAGCTTTGACTTTATTTCTTTTCTAAATTTTGGCCTACAGGTTAGGCTCAATCTCGGGCTTTAAGGCTTAGCCCAATTATATATATTTAAAGAAAACCTTGGCCTAGTTTTTTCTTCCTTTTTTGCTCCAGCGCTGCCACTGATGATGCTTCATTGCTTTTTCTTTCACGTAAAAATGGAGAAGGATGATCAGACTAAGCAAATCTAGAGATGTTTTCTGGTAGTACTGTTATTGTAAGAACAAAAAGCTAATGAAAGTGTAAGACTATCCTTTAAATCATCACCATCTTCTTCCTCTTCCTTTTTGTTGTTTTCGTATCTTCTTTTCCCAAGTTGGAGTACTTTGATACCTCTCTCCAGTAGGTAGCTGATTTGTCTCATAGTTGTCTTTCGCTGCTGATCCATCGATTGTCTGTAATCTGGTGACATAAAAACCCTATTGCCTCTCTCTCGAGGATTAAATAGTTTGCCTTATGTCACCACATTAAACAACTAGTTGCAATCCTCCATGTGATGTTCATCAAGTAATTGACGCATATGATGTTGAAATCTTGCTTCTCATTCAGCTCTAGAGGAGAGTAGCTCAAGCATGCGTTGGAGTCTAGTGAAGGAATGGTTTTCGATGAGTGGGTGTGGCAGAGATGATTTTGGACAGGCTTTAGGCTACTCAATATCCTTTCAACATCAGGTATGAGTCAAGCCTAATTGGGCATTAGGTCAAGCTTGAGCCTTATCCTAACTAATGATATGCCCAACCTAGTCCTACCCATTGCCATTCCTAGTTAAAAGTTATTAGATATAGGAGAAATTATAGAACATTAAATAATATTGGAGAATTAGATAACATGATTCCTATATAGTAATATGTTAGACTTGTGTTTTAGAACACAGACTCATGTTAGTCCCTTATTGGTCATATTCATATCTAAAAGAATTTCTAAAAGCAAATTGATATTGGAGTTGCACTTATAACTAGCGATAGACTCACTGAGATGCAGAGTTCTAGAACAAAATTGATGCCAAATTTGGAAGCTATATTGGCATCGAACTTATGATTTGACTAGTTTTTAAATCTTAAACTTCTATTTAGATCAAGATTGGATTATCTTTAAAAGTTATGTATTTCCTATTTAGATTAAGTCCAAATTGTTACTTTCTTTTGGGACTCTAGTTCTTAAGGTTTTTATGTTCCTAGAATTGTATTCCTATAAAAGGTTATCTTAGGGATACAAAAAGGGAGTTTACCATTGTTATTGATCAATCAAAAACTTTAGAGATATTTTCTTTAATATTTTTATAGTAACTCTAGTTTTAAGTTCTCTTAAAGCTTATAATCTTATCTAGCTTGCAATGACAAGCAAAGCTTATGATCGTATGACTCTCGATCCTTTTATTTGTAAGTGTGATGATTCATATCATTCTTTATGATTTTGTATACGATTTTTAAATCAAGCTTATCATGATAGAACATTCCTTATTCATATTCATATTAATATCAAATCTCATTAGTAATATTGATGAGGGTCGTATCACTTATCTTCCTTCCAAGTGTCACCTTCCACTTCTTTCTTCATTGACCCCTCTATTAACTTGTTTCCTAATTCTATTGACTGACTAGTTTTGTTTAAGTCTCTCTCAATTGGAGGTCTTAAAGAATAAAGACTAATGTCCCATTTGAGGACCTAGCTCTATCAAAGGATTTAATTTCTTATAAACTATCTCAATCATCATGTTCTATCAGACCCTTTTAACTCCTTTTAAAACCTCATATTACTAGTCTCCTTCATCTTAAACACAATTGTGCTAACTCAACCATCACTCATATCTATGAACCTAAGAGTTATAAAGAAGCTAATGCTAATCCTTTGTGATAAAAATATACGGAAGAAGAATTGCAGGCCTTATAGGAAAATCAAACTTGAGATCTAGTCTCATTACTCTTAAGTAAGAATTTAGAGGGTTGCAAATAGTGTCTACAAGATCAAAGACAAAGGTAGATGTTATTATAAAACTTTATAAAACTCAAATTATTGCCAAAGAATTTAATAAAAAATATAGTATTAACTGTGAGGACACCTTTGTTCTTGTAACTCATCTCACTTCAGTTTGTAGCCTCATATTTATTATTAATATTAAGAAATAAAAACTATTTCAAATCAATACCAAAAATTTCTTTCTCAGTACTGACTTTTCTAAATCAATGTATATGGAATCGCCTACAGGTTATGATCATCCTCTAAATACTGTCTGTCACCTTAAAATGGCTCTTAACGACCTTAAACAATCTCCTCAAGCATCATTTGCTGAATTTAGCTCTATTACTCAACAACTTGATTTTCTTTCTAGTCCACATGATAATGCCTTATTTTTTTGACATAGATAGAGGTTACGTACTCTTATTACTCTATGTAGATGATATGATCATTATTTATAATGACTTTTAGCAATGTTGCAGAATTGAAACAATACTTTAGCAAACACTTTGATACAGAAAATCTCGAACATCTAGCCTATTTTCTTAGATTAGAAATCATTTATATTAATTTAAACTACTATCTCTATCAAATAAAGTATGATGTTAATCTTTTATCTCGCACAAGTACGACTAACAATAAAATTATTTCCACCCCTATTGTGAGTGATGTTTGTCTCTCTCTCCTAACCTCTCATTATATTATAGTGATTCATATTGTATGTTATGTTAAAGATAATTTGTTTCATAGTATCCAACTTTAATCATCCTCCTTTTTGGAGTTTCATGCATACTCTAATATTGATTAGGTTGGAGATCCTATTGATTGACACTTTAAGATTAAGTTCTAGTTCTTTCTAGTTGATTCTCTTATCTCACGGAAAAGTAAGAAACAAACAGTTGTAACTCGTTCGAAAACTGAAGCTAAAAAATATTGAACTCTTACTAATATTACTTAAGAACTTATATGGTTACATTGGTTAGTACATAATACGATAATTAAGCATTCATCAACCACTACTATTTAACTGTAATGCCATTCAAGTTACACATATTGATGTATTTCACAAGTGAACAAAATATATTGAAAATGACTATTACTTTATTCATTATCATCTTCAGGAGGGAATCATCTCTCTTATTTTCATATTATACCATGATCAGATAGGTAACATCTCTACCAAAGCTTAATTTCCAACTTAATTCAATGAACTTGTTAACAAATTCAAGTGGGCTTTATTTTCACCATCTTAAATTTAAGGGGGTGTTAGTCTACAATATAATGTTACCAAAGTATGATTGATTACATAATAATGACATAATACTATGCAAAATATTTGAGCAATTAATGTTAAATGTTTAAGCAATCAATATAAGGTATTTAAATAAAAGACATCTTAATAGGATTCAAGTTTTAGCATAGAGTAAACTTACCTATATAAAAAAAAAAAGTGATACATGAATACGAATAGCTTGAATAGCTTAATAATGTTAGATGAAAATGATACGCAAATAGGCATACAGTAATTGATAAGGAATGTTACACTCAATATTTGATTTAATTTACGTATATATATTTTAAATAAAATCATAAAGTAAATTTGCGTATTTTACATTAATAACTAATATGAATGTTTTATATATCTAATTACATATTCTTATAGTTTTAAATAAAATTGGTTTATTTTTCTATGTGATTAAACAACCCTCAAAGACATAATAGAATGTTTATTTTAAAAATCCTCAAATCAATAGATAAAACGATAGATGTTAAAAAATATATGCGAATTAAAAAAAATGAAGAGGAGAAAAATTAAGATCAGTACATGTTGCTTAGTAGCATAGAAAGAAGGTTTTAGACAGGCGATGAGTGTTGCATCGGCAGTCTCGGGAAAAGAATTTCGTTAAAAATAATATTTACCAAAGCATGTTAAAAAAACATAAGACCTCGAATCTAGCTGCTTTTAAATCTAAACTTGAAATGTGAAGTAACCGTCAGCCTGACTTGAAAAACAAAATGAACAGCAGCATAGGATTCCCTAAATCTGCCTTCTATTATGCTAGGAGGATGAGGTTCCCACAGATCTGCTTTATATATATATACATAAGATAGCGGAAATTGAATTCAATGTACAAGTACCTCCTCGCCTAGTCCCCACAGCCCCAAACGAGTAGCGTACCCATATGATGGACATTCCAACCCCATAATTTTTGGTGGGTACAGGAAAACACACACACAGCTCAGACCACAATATCACAGGCATGCATGCCCCTCTGCTCCATTATGTTCATGTTGTACTGCTCAATGGATTGATGGGATGGGGTCTACTCTACCCAATACCATAACTTTCTACCATGTGTCCACACTTACCAAATCACACTCATTTTTATCCTTCTAGTTTCACCCGTGAACAGAACACAGACAATAGTTACCAAAAGCATGACTAAGTGATGTCCATTTCTTTTTCTTTTCATCTCTGCTTTGTGGGGACGAGGGACTTATTTGAGCGAGAAAGAAGGAAGTTGGATTTGACACCATTTTGTCATGTCCACCGGCCAATCCATAGCTTGATGTGCCCGCCAATGCCTAAACCAAACTTTTGTCAAGTACTCGCATTTACAACGACTTGAAAGCTTTATGAATTATAAATTGTGTTGGAAGCTAAAATTTGTGCCAAGTGTTTACTCTTAACATTAACTGCCAACTAATTAAAATCTTCTTCTTGTGGAGATAATGATGCAGCAATTAAGATCGTAATAATTAATATCACTTGTATATTGATAAGGGTGAGAAATGGAAATGTGGTGGTGATCATAATGAAATCAGATTATTTAGTGGTATTACAATCCTATTTCTAATTCACCTATAATAACACATGCAATAGAGGAAAGATAAGGAAGCATATTTCGACATGCCATGCCATCAGCTTAATTTGGATTGACTATCACAATACTTCTTATCATATACGTCTTTAAGAATAGGAATTTAATATGCATTTTAATATGTCCATGGAAACTATTCAAGTTTCAATAAGATAAATCAAACTATTAAATATCATGACCAATATTGAAATATTCCAAGTATTATCAAGATATCCCACTAAAATGTTGAAATTTGATGTCTTGAAGCATGTTAAGATATAAACACGTTGAGTTTTTACTTGATTATTTATTTTATACATGATTTATGCCGAAAAAGGATAAATATTTTTGGTAATATAAAATATTAATTTGGCAAAATAAAACTTATTTATCTCACTGTTCTAACAATCTAATATATGTTATTCTCAATTAAAGAAATAAAATAAAAATAAATAGGATGTACGTAATAATCTGAACAATTTAAATAAATCTTCCATGGAATTTCTATCCAATTCTTAATGTTTTCAAAATATATTTAACTAGGCAGCCATATTTGATGTGATTAATGGTTATTTTTATTAAGTACAAATTCTTTTATAAAAATAATAATGATAAAATGACTGCTAAAATTTTGCCTTAAAATATTTACATTTAGCCTACTATAGTTTCATATCTGACACCCTTACTCATAATCATAATACCTTATACCATCAAGCCTGAGCTTTAGATAAAACGTCGATAAGCACTGCGTCTCTAACTACAACAAAATATCACTAAAAGAGTAATTTGAACTAATTTGAATCATTGGAGATCATAAGTCCGCCGAAGAAATTCTTTTGTTGGGTTTTGCTCTCTTGTTGATATAAGGAAAAGGTACCTAGTACCTACCATCCAGTTATAGATCAGCCAATATTACAACTAAACAGTGTAAAGCATAACTGAGTTTTTTTTTTTTTGATATTGACGAGGAAGTGTAAAAACTACTGTTATATGCGGTGTTGAAGGGGATGGATGAGTATATAAAAGGATAAAAGCAAAGAAAGAGAATGGACTATTGGTTGAAATGCTACGCTATAAATGTGTAAGCATAATTAAATAAGCTGTGATTCAACACCAAAGACGTGTACATGCAAAGAGACACCGTTTCTGTTGTGTCTCTTCATCTTCAATGAACATTTTCTAGTCTACAGAGTCACTCGCTGTCATCTCCTTAATGAGGAGGTTATCCTTCGTCAACAATATATCTTCCTCCTCTTCTTCTTCTTCTCCTCTTTCCACCTGTATCTCTTGACTTCTTTGTAGTTATTACACAAAATGTCTCGTGAATAGCATTCTGTAATGTAATTCCATCACTTAATTTTCTTGTATACTAAATAAACGATCATTTAAGTGGAGCAAAACTATTGTTTCTTTAATTCAAGTGATGGAAGTATTAAATGAAGATGATATGTTGACGGATTTGTTGACCACCTAAAACAATATTTTTTGTTCGAATAGCATGCATGTACAATTAATTAGTTCGTGGGTGGCAAATTAACTCTGTCACCTCCACTAATAATTGTAGTAAGATTAAGTCTTCTCCTATCCTTTTTTTTATTTTTTTAAAAATAACCATACATTATCAAATATTTTTATAGTAAGAAAAAATAACAATAAGAAATCACTTATTGAAGAACAAGCCAAGACTTGTCAAATGGAGATTTAGATATAGATAAGTTATTAAAACTTTAATCAATTGTTGGCATGTGTTTTGTTGAGTAATACAGGTTGCCGGCCTGAATACTTAAGGAACAATCATCCAAGACGTCCTAATTAATTATCGACGTTAGTTTGGTAAAATGTTTTTGTGTTATATCAAGGACAATGAATCAATATTAAGCTGCGTAATTAAAATAATTGTTTGTGGGGTTAAGGGTAATGGGACAACATGGCATCCATATGCTCTGATGTTAATCTGGGAAAAAGGAATCTTATTGACTTCTATTTGAACGAGGAATTCTCACTTACTTGGCATCTAAGATCCAAATGCCAAATGTAATCTTATTGGGAAATGGCTTGTCCATTCAACAACCAAGTGCATGTGCTCATGGTTTGGATTGAGGTGGACAAGCGCTGGACGTTCATTATTACTTTTATATATTTCTGTTTTTTGTTTTTTTTTTCAACTGATAGTATTTCGTTTGAATGTGCTATGTTTAGAGTGTCATTTAATAACAAATTTTCACAATAGGGATCAAACTGGGAGTTTCCGAGGATTGTTTTACGACTATCAAAAATTTTGCAGCATATATTCGCTCAAAACATAGGTATTATTTAATTATCAGTTACTTTGATCCAAAAGATTTATTCTTATATGTTCAGTACATTATAAGGAAAAAAAAAACTCACTAACAAGTAATTTTTAGGTGTAATGTACAAATTAACCTCTCTTAAAAATATGTATGTCCTTCGATTCTCATGCAAATTTAATCTCTAAGATTCTATCATGAAAGAAATCTAATGTAACTTTGGACGGAACATTAGCTTCGAGAGGAAAAAATTGGAAACTTAAAACAAAACCGTACTCACCTGGGTTGAATAAGAGATGTGGTCGTAATCTTATTTTGGAGCATTAATGAGGTGGAAGGATCCCTTGGGAAGATAATCATTCGGGTAATCTCCAAATTCACTCTCAACGAGGTTATTTGTTGTAACTAAACAAATATGAACTGTATATGTAGAATGATGCTATTTGTTAAAAATAATGGTTTTACTTACATGAGCTGATGTTATAATGTAAATTACATCTAATAAAAAAGAAAGTAAGAGTTGCTTACAATTACGTTTTGACAAGCAAATGGAATTGAAACAAATGTCTCTCACTAACAGGCAAATGAATCCTCACTGTTGATAGCGTGGCAGTGAGAAACCTAAAAATAGGTAATATGGTGGTGATGAATGATAAATGTCCTGTAACTATGGTGGGAAATTCCTGCTCAAAACAGGATAAGCCCTTGTGGAACAGCACTGCCTCCGCCTGCCAGTGCCAGAGGACAGTGTTCAAGTGTTCCCAGGCCCATGCATCATGCATCATGCATCATGGTCTTTGTATGATCAAAGAGAAAATAAAAGGAAATCACATGATTGGCTGCTTTATGTTGCAATACTTTCATTTTTAGTAAAAATTAAACCATTTCTTCAAATATTGTAATTGAATTTGAAGACAGACGTACTTTCATCAATTAGGAAATTCCAAAGCCCACTTTGATGGCATGGCATGGCAGTAACAATTAGGAAATTCCAGAGCAAATAAGTTTCACCCAATCCATGTTATGCTTTCTATGATTAGCAACAGATGGGCCCCACATTGTGCGTGTGTGTTTGTGTTTTGAGAGAGAAAGAGAGATGGTCCTAAAACCGATGTTGACGTCTGAATCTCTCGACTTTGATCCCATCTTCCCCACTCTCTCCTATGCTATGGTCCCTTTCTCAAAAAGCATCATACTATACTACTCACCCACTGTGTCAGATCGTGGATCTCACGTTCGCATTTTATTCGCCACGTGTCCTCTCCCGCCACTAAGCTTTCTCTAGCTGGAGCTGTGTCCGCTACTCGCTCTTGTACGATGTACGACCTAAAGTTGACCATGGCATCGCCTTCATGTGATCATGTGGGAGTTTGATTCTCCTTCACAGTCTGTATCTACGAGCGTGTATCCCACTCATCGCACCATAGTTATATCAAAATTATTTACTATCATTCACGTGTATTAAATTTCATTTATATGTTTTGCTTAATATCAGTATATTGGAAAAGGGGAGACGGTTAGATCACGCGCCCAGCAAAACAGTGGATTAGTAAGTAAACCTTTGAATTGATATTAGGGTACGGCCACCTGATATGTTCTCTTATTTCTATTAGCCATATCCTTTTCTGTCCATTTTTTAAAAGTTAGAGAAACACTATTCTTTGTTGTTTCTTTGGCATAAATGAGCTGTACACAAGTTTACCACTTGGGCATATTCCCTTGGAAAAAAAAGATTAATAATAAAATCAAGTTTTTTATTCTTATTCTCGTGGTTTGGTTTTTAATTTTCAATATTTACTTATTTATTTTTTTTCAAAAGAGTATAATTACCTTTGTAGTAGGTAATAAGAATATATATATAAATTGATAATAAACATAGTGGTCAATGGCACTTTGTGTAAGTAACTATAATACGCATCTATCAATTCATTTTAAGTGTAATGTCATATAAATTAATATTCTAGTTGATTTATTTAAATTCAAGGATTTCACATCTTAATTATAATATTAATTAATAATTAAAATTTTGACTGATAATAAAATAAGTTTCGTGTAATTATCATTTTATATTTTGCAATAGATTAAGCTATCGCATCTTTTATAATAATTAATAATTTGTTTTATTAGTTATATCTTTATTTTGCAATGTAATACTTACTAATAAATATTTATAAAAAGCAGTATAATAGATATACACTGAAAAAGAAAAAGAAATGGAAATTAAAAAAAAAAGAACTGCTACTAGACACACCCTCAATCTGTTAAGCAATTGCGGTGCTAGCACGGCTCTTTCTAACCTTTTTTTTTTTCCTCTTTTGATTGTATGTATTCAGTGATTCCTCCGTTCTTAAGTAGGGTGCCCGCCGGACCAAGTTTTTGGAAAAGAATGCATGCATCTATCGATTCTATCTCCTTCAATCCAAAATTATTTAAAATATAATATGAAAGTATTTATAATAGGCAAATACCATAGAGAAAGAAAGAGATATATATAAAAAAGAGCCCCTATTATTATGGCCCCCATTGCTTCTTATCTCTTCCACTCACTGTCCTCCTCTCTCTTCATCTTCCCCAATCGGAACTCCTTTCATTTGTGCCTATAATCCAAAACAAAGCCACCAAAAATCATTCCTCATTCTTCACAACAGAAGGAGGTAAATAGTTGGATGGTTATTGCTGAGAAGCAAAAATGAAGAGGGAACACCAAGCAAGTTATGGCGGCGGCGGCAGTGAATCGTCGTCAGTCGGTGGAAAAGGGAAATTGTGGGAAGAAGATGGAGTAGGAGGAGGGATGGACGAATTGTTGGCAGTGCTGGGTTACAAGGTGAGGGCCTCCGACATGGCGGATGTTGCTCAAAAGCTTGAACAGCTGGAGATGGTAATTGGTACTGCTCCAGAAGATGGCATTTCTCAACTTTCTGATACCATTCATTACAATCCGTCCGATCTCTCTGGTTGGGTTAAGAGCATGCTTTCTGAGCTTAACCCACCACCGCCACAACACCACCATGTCTCCTCTTCCTCCTCCAACAACCACAACAACTCCTCAGCAGCTGCTGTCCTTCATCAAGATTCTTCTTCTTCTTCTTCTTCTTCTATCCTCCCTTCTTCCTCGTCTACTATCAACTTTCAATCTAGGCCTTTCAACGACGATTCGGAGTACGATCTTAGAGCTATTCCTGGTGTTGCCGTTTTAGATAACAGCTGCAGGAAGCGAATCAAAACGGCTTCTAATAATAATACCTCCACCACCAGCTCTGCGTCCACAATCACCGCATCCTCAGACTCTGCTCGTCCCGTCGTTTTAATTGATTCGCAGGAGACGGGGGTCAGACTCGTTCACACCCTCCTGGCCTGCGCTGAAGCTGTTCAACAAGACAATCTCAAAATCGCTGATACTTTTGTCAAGCACATAGGCGTGCTTGCCGCTTCTCAAGCTGGTGCTATGCGCAAAGTGGCAACCTATTTCGCCGAGGCCCTGGCTCGCCGGATTTACAAGATTTACCCCCAGGATTCTCTTGACCCTTCATACTCCGATGCTCTGGAGATGCATTTCTACGAGACCTGCCCTTACCTCAAGTTCGCTCATTTCACCGCCAATCAAGCCATTCTCGAAGCTTTTGCCACCCATTCTCGAGTTCATGTCATCGACTTCGGCCTCAAGCAGGGGATGCAGTGGCCCGCCCTCATGCAAGCCCTGGCACTACGTCCCGGCGGCCCTCCTGCTTTCCGCTTAACCGGAATTGGTCCTCCTCAGCCCGACAACACCGACACTCTCCAACAAGTTGGTTGGAAGCTTGCCCAGTTGGCAGATACCATTAACGTTGAGTTTGAGTTCCGCGGCTTCGTTGCCTCTAGCTTGGCTGATCTCGATCCCCAAATGCTCGATCTCAGGTCTACGGAGGTTGAAGCCGTGGCCGTCAACTCGGTCTTCGAGCTCCACCGCCTCCTGGCTCGTCCCGGGGGCATCGACAAGGTTCTCTCTTCGATCAAAGCCATGAAGCCCAAGATAGTAACCATTGTTGAGCAGGAAGCGAACCACAACGATCCGGTTTTCTTGGATCGATTCACCGAAGCCTTACACTACTACTCCAGCCTGTTTGACTCTCTAGAAGGTTCGGGGTTGGTGCCTCCGAGTGAAGACCTGGTTATGTCGGAGTTGTACTTGGGGAGGCAGATATGTAATGTCTTGGCATGTGAAGGCGCTGATCGAGTTGAGCGCCACGAGACATTGACTCAGTGGAGAACCCGAATGGAGTCTACAGGGTTCGACCCGGTTCATCTAGGGTCAAACGCGTTCAAGCAAGCCAGTATGTTACTGGCCTTATTCGCCGGCGGCGATGGGTATAGGGTGGAGGAGAGTAATGGATGTCTTATGCTTGGGTGGCACACTAGGCCGCTGATTACCACCTCAGCTTGGCAACTGGGTTCAAGCGTTTCCCAACAGTGAGTCGGCTCGGCCGAGTTGGAATATACTTTTGTCGAGTGGCTGGTTTATAAGCCCATTAGTAGAGTGTGAGGACGAGTTATTTAGTGTGGGGGTGGGCGAGCGAGTTTAGGAAAACGAGAGGTTGAACTGTAAAATGTAATTCTGGCTCTTTTACACCTCTTTGGCCAATTTTTTCTTTTCGTTTTTTAAATTTCTTCAACTCTTTTCCTTAATGGTTGGAAGAACTTTCTCTTTATCCCTTTTGCTGCTTGTAATTTTCTTAGCTTTCTCTTCCTTTTTGGAGGCTGGGTCAGAGAGGATATGTATGATAAGTTTTTTTAGCTTTTCAATAAAATTTGGATGCCTTCGTTGAGATGGTGGTGGGCAGTATTTGGATTAATTTTGCACGTAAATTGATTACTTTATTAAATACGAAAGAGTGGTAGTGGCTTCTGAATGTAACTTTCATGATTTTGACTCTGAGTTGTATGCCTTGGAATGTTATCTCGAGGACTCAACTAGAACTTAGTCCTCTGGGGAGGAGCTGTTGTGGTATTATTCCTTATGTTGCGATTAAAGAATAGTTGGCAAAAGTAAGTAACCACATATTGATATTTGAATTTAATGAGGAATCTCTGTTTTTTTGTTTTTGGTTTCTTGACGTGGCTTATTCACCACTTGGCCTGCAGAATTTGGACTGACTGGCTGATATTTTTAGCTAGAAGGTAGACGTAGTTGGTGATACATAAAAAATGTGAAATGAAAAAGGCATTCATTCTTCTACTTAGTTGGAGATGGATGTAGACCCTAATGGCATATGACCTGGCATAAGCATAAATAAGTAGCACATTATGCAATTACAGATCATTTGAATTAGTCAAATTTTGCGAATTGCTCCTTTTTCTGAATAAACTTGTGTTTTAAACAAAACTTTTGACAATGATTGAGTGGTAACGTGGGTCAAGTGGGCTCAGACTTTTCATAACTAAGGAACTCAGTCAATTTCCACTCATCGTATTTTTCTTATTTTTGCATTTGGAATTGGACAATTTGCCTCTCCATCGTCAAATGTGAACAAGAGAATGCGATATGATTTCGGCCACGGTCGGGCCTGTCAAACCAACTTGCATGTCTATGTCTGCTCTTGGAATCTCCTTATTGGATGCGAGTCCCCACTTCAAAATACCTTGTCCAATTAATTATATACATATTAAATAAAATCTCTTTTGTTAAAGTTAATATTGACTGTCTAAAATTAAAACCTAGTTTTGTAACAAAAAACTACGAGCTTTTCCTGTTTAGTTGATATGAAAGGAAATTAAATATGCTTGTTGGATGTTATGTGATTGGTCATTGCAGTTGCTCCTGCCCTGATTTTGAAGTCACGGAGAAGTTTACGGTTGGCGTTAAGGTTATCTGTTAATCAATTATGCCCATAAAAACACAGAAAAGTTCATTATTGAGGAGAAGGAAAAAAAAACAGTAGATAGATGAATGAATGACTTGATGTTTATCCTTTTCCAATATCGCAGAGGGTGGAGAAGCAAAAGGTCAAAACCTAGGGCTACGGTTTGCATTCTCGGTGTGGCTGAATAAAAAGTAAAGCTACAGCATACCAATCGCCTGACAAGTGACATGGACATATTAAGTTGATACGCATGAGCTTCTTTTGGTAATTTACCTTCTTTGATTTGTTCGTTTTTGTTGCTCATTTTACTGCTACTCTAAGGCCCTGTTTGGTTTCGTTTTTGTTAACCGTTTTTTGTTTTGGTTTTCATAAAAAAATAAACTATTTATTAAAACATGTTTGGCCCGCGTTATTGCTGTTTCTGGTTTCCAAAAATAAAAAAACTGCACGAGATTATGAAAACGTACAAAAGATGTTTTCAGATGATTTTAAAATAGGTTTATTTTTTACCCCAAAATTGTTTCTGCGCCGCCGACTCTTCTCCATCTTCAGGTTTGCTATGATTTTTCTTT
>JANQAP020000043.1:291871-303544 GCA_026874005.2 Erythroxylum coriaceum | reverse complement strand
AATATCCTTTACAATCCAAAATACCTTTATCCAAATTACAGTAAAATTCTTGCACCAACTCAACATCAAAATGTTGTGGCAATAAAGAAGCAAGCAACAAATTCTTCTCAGTCAACAAAGCATCCAAATTAAATTGTTTATACTCAGCTAATTTTATAGGATGATCAAGAACAAACCCGGTTGAAGCGAGAGTATCCTGTCATTGTTGCTTGCCAAAAAGATGAAGTGGCCAACGATGATCAGAATAAAAAGAAGAGGACAGAGGCTGCAATGAATAATATGTTGAATTGAAGAGAAAAACTGAAAAAGGCACCAACATAAATCCAAAACCAATAAGCATCAATAAAGAAGCCTCTTGACTTCAACATCACTTTTCAAGCATAACTGTCATTCCTTTGCTACTCAATACATATCGAGCATAAATCATACCATAAAGCACCTTTACAGTTGATTCAACAGAATCATTTTGTTCCTCATTAGAATCACTTATGGAATAACTAGTTGACAATGGATGATTTCCTTTCTTGATTTCATTAAAAACCCGAAGTGTAGGTGCAAATCAAAATTGAATATCTCAGGTCTCTATAACATAAAATAGTAAGTGCTCCATCTTCGTTAAGATTTCCCAAGCAAGCTATGAATTGGTAAAAAAAATTAAACAGCATATGACTATGAGGGCTGTGCAAGAAGAACTAAGGATCTTTTCCACTTCCAAATGACAACAATTGGTCCATCTAATACGCAGCGAAAAGTACAAACTTGATCATCAAAACATATTTCATGCCATTTATATGATCATTCAAGTTTTTCCACTTCATCCCACCAGTCTCAAGCAAATTCTTAGTGAAAACATATTGCCCAAATTCATACAGCTTACGATATAGAGAGAAACTAGGATAAAGCTTGAAAAACTCAAATCATAGAAAATCCAAAACTTTCTATAAGTCTCGAACCAAGCATCAACATTTTCTCAACATAACTCCATAAATCAAAATCTAAAAGTATAACTCTTAAATCATCAAGCAGAGTCTCATGGTCACATCAAATATACTATTTAACAAGTAAGGAAAAGCCTAACACACACCAATCAACTGAACCTTATAAAACCTATAAATTAAAAACTCAAAAAGTCTAAATGTTAAGTGCTTCAAACTCCTTTTTTTAAAAATAGACAACATCAATATACTTAAAAAAATGTAATGCACACAATCCCAGTGCCCCTCAAAGGAATTCAAACTTGGCCTTATTTCACGTCACATTATTTTTGTCATTAGATGTTTGGTTGGTCTCTTCCTCAAAAGCAACCAACTGGTCCTCTGTCTGGTTGGTTTCATTTCTAGTAACAACTAACTGTGAATCTAGACAGTTTCTAATATTAACTCGCTTGCACCTATTTTGATGTGCGAGACTGAGTTTAAAGGTTTTCTTCTACCACCTTATCAACCATTTGGTGGCATAGAGTCATATTATCATATGTGATTGAATTGTAAGAAGTAATAGCCTGTAACAAGTAGCAATTATCCACCAATCTTCTGCCACTCACTAAACATTCTCTTTGTTCGGTTAACACCCTGCATTTATCACTGGTAAATTTAACTAACAATCCATCATCACAAAACTAATTAATACTTACCAAGTTAGCTTTTAAACCATCCACGTGAAGCACATTTTTGAAGTATGAGAGTCTATCCACGCAAAAGGTTCCTCTCCTAATGATTGTAGCTTTCTTTCCATCACCAAAAGTAACATGGCCATCCATACAACTTTAATAATCCATCAAGTAGCTTCTTTCACCTGTCATATGTCGTGAACATCCACTATCAAAATACCATCAATTTTGAGAAGTGGCACTCATTAATTTAAGAGCCACATGTGCTTACGGTTGGTTCTTTCTAATCCAAATCTCCTTTGGTGGCTTCTCTTACTGAAGGTTCTTCCAAGAGTGTTTGAATTTTCTATTTTGAGCATTATGGAATAACTTTTGCTGCAGCTTGTAACAATTTGGCCTTATGTGGCTCTTTACACTATAAAAGTGACATGTAGGAGCAAACTTTCTATTTCTTTTTGATATTTCTCCTTGCTTATTTAATCTTGCTTCTTTGAAAAATCTAACTTCACCATTTTTCTCATTATTCACTTGAGAACATTCACCTTTATAACCAATATCTTGAAAGTCCTGTTTGTTTTTACCAATTTCTAGTAATTGTTCTAGCTTTTCGATACCACCATTCACCATTCTTATTCCTTTTTACGCATTGACCAACTTTAGTTTTGCTTCATCAAATTCATCTATTGTTGACAACAACTTCCTCTTTAGATCTTGAATGATATCCTTCATGGTTAAATCTTCCTTCCTTAGCATCTCATTTTGCTTACACATTTTCACCCATTAATTCATAGACCTTACAGATGTATTCCATTTTAAATTTTGAGTTGTTGTCATCGCTGTCACGATCTGAATTTGAGTTTAAAATTGAAATATATGTATTTTCATTGTCAGTTTCTTCACTGATTGCTATTAAGGAAGCCACCAGACTTTTGCTGTTTAAAGCAACCAACACAGCATGATTACTTACAATTTCTTCTTCGTTGCCGTACTCACTTTTAGATTTGTTTCCACTCCAAATGCTGGTGTAAATTTTCTTTTTTCTCCTTTTAAGAGTGGTAGCACATTTCACTTACATATGTCCAAAATCTTGATACTCATGACATTATATCTTCTTTGCTTTTGCTTGTTGTTTGAAGTTATTGTTAAATGAACTCCAACCATTCTGTCTGAACTCAGGTTTATCTTTTTTCACCTTCTTTGGCCACTTGCTGAAATTTCTTATTAGTGACACCACATCATCATTTTAATCGGAGTCATCTTCTGAATCATTCATGGATTTAGCAACTTCAGCTTGCAAAGCCAACCCTTTGTTCTTCTCATGCTTATCTTTTAACAAGTTCATCTTAAAGTTTGTGAGAATCTAACAGCGCGTCATAACACTAGTCAAAATAAACTAAACTACTACTATAACAGTGGTGAGTCTAGGTCGATCCCACAGAGAGTGCGTGAAAAGTTGTTGAAATGAAATTAGTCAATGATTAGGTTTTAGGGGGCTTTGGTTTTAAAAATAAGAAAATAAAATAGAGCTAAACTAACTAACAAAAGCCATTTAAAGAAAACATGTAAAAAATGATACAAGTGGGGAATTCGTTAGGGACTCAGTTCTTTGATTTAATCTCAGCTTACATCCTAATTAAACATATTTCAATGATTTGTTGTTCTCTCTCCTAGCAACTGTTAATCGTGGGTTAACAATTAACGCAAGTTTTCCCTTAGGAAGTGTTTAATCAACATACGATCGTTAATTAAACCTAACTACCGAATAACCTAGGATACAATCTCTAAATTCAATTGGGTAGTAACATTACGAATTAGGAAAATTGATTAATCAAGGCAACAATCACATACGATACGTCATTTAACCTAGGTTATGTTATCCCTATGATTACAAATTATTAGTCACTACAAATAAATTTCAATGTAACAATTACGGATTATATTGAATATTCTAGCAATGGGTTTGTAATAAAACGATCAAATGAATGCATTAAAATCATCTTTTCACAATACTCAATAGGTTTATACACAAATAATCAGACTATAATGATAACATAATCATTCATACACGAAACCCAAACATAACATAGGATAGCATAAGCAATTTCTAAAGAGAGAAAGAAACCACAAATACAAGGAGAAATACACCTAAACTGATCGTTGGCATCGATGTCGCCTCCAAATTGGTATTGAGAAGCTACCCCTCTATAAGTCTCTCGAGGTTAAGAGCTTGCTCCCAAAAATAATGCTTCAACACCAAAAAACTTTCCCAGTCGAAGACCCTCACCTCTGCTCATAGCGCCTCCCTCTTGTTTTTTTTTTAAAACCTCGTTGTTGTTCTTATTAAAAACCCATGTTGTTCTCTTTATTTTTCCCCAACGTCAGTGTTTTTATCTCTTGTCCAATGTCATAGTGCTGTGTCGTTCTTGGGCCTCTGCTACTTTCGTGCGTTTGCGTTTTGCTCACGCTTCCCAGCTTCAATGTCCAGGGCCGGTCCTGAGATTTTGTAGGCCCGGGACGAAAGAGAAGATATGGGCCCCTGATATTGATTAAAAATAAATTAAATTTTTTTTTAATAAACTATATTTTTACATGTAATTTTTTTAAAATAAAAGTGGGCCCTGGGCAGTGGCCCACCTCACCCCTACCCAGGGCCGGGGCTGGCAACGTCTTAGTCTTCCTTCCTAGCTGCGCTGTCGTTTGGTCATCTGCTGCTTCCCTTGGCTGCGCTATTGTTTGGTCATTTTCAGCTGCTTTCCTTCTTATACTGCGTCGTCATTTCTGCTTCTCTTCCAGCTACTGCCTTTTGCCTCTTTGTTTTTGTCATATTGATATTGGTCGTTTTTGTTCAACGTGTGTGTGTGCATGAAACACACATGTTGCTTGCATGTTGGCCCAACTTTGTTTGCTTCTCCTTCTGGCATTTTGTTCTCACTGTTTTGTCGTCTTACTGCTCCTCCTAGCAGCTTCTTGGTTGTCTTCTTTTGGATTGAATTTATTTTCTTCTTCCTTTAATTTTCTTCTTCTTATTCCATGAAGACAAGTGAATATTAATCTTCATAAAATGACCCAATTATCATGCTGTTGACTCAATTTAACTTCTTTGCTTCTGAATTTTGTCTAAAATCACATATAAGTCAAAGTGAGTATTTTAAGCAATTTCATGTCATTAATTGCTAAGTGTTATGGAATAAATATACAATCAATTAAGCACATGTCAATTTCCCTCACACTTAGCCTTTGGTCATCCTTGGGCAAAACATCAACATTAAGTTAAAGACCCAAAACATTTACTCAATTCTCCCATTTTTCCAAGACTACATAATCATAACCAAAGATGAATGACTTCAAAAATCATAACAAGAACTCAACATTCCAAGCTTTTACTCATGATCAATCAACTTTCAATACCTTTAAAAACCGAGCTATCTAATGATAGACTCGAAAAATGTTTTTAAACAAGATATATTCATTGGTACACTCAACACCATTCATGATCATGCCATTCCATAACTTTGCATATCATTTATTTCTCCACCACTAAAATCCACATGCAAGGTCAAGAATTAAAGGACTTTTCAAGGTTATAATGTGGGCAAGGGTAAGGTGAGATACATTTGGTAAAGTAGCATGAAAACCATCAAAGCTAGTGAAAAAGTAACACTCAATGAGGTATCAAGTGCATAAGTTAACAGTCATTCAAAACTGGGTGCAATCAGCTATGATGAATGCAATAATTATGTTCTACAACTCAAATTCAAGTCATCACACCACCTAACTAATCAAAATAGATCACTCATAAAATTGATAACAATATATTGAAACCATATAAAGTGACCCTTCCAAGCCAACATCTACCTCATATTTAACATACTTAAATAACCCATTCATTACAACTTTAGAAGGATGCATTAATCATAAATAACTTTTCAACATATATGCACTCTTTCATTGATACATTTATTTAAAAATATACATTTTTTGTTTTTTCTTTTCTCTCTTTCTTTTGCTTTTTTCTCTCTCTTCTTTTTTAATTTTATAAACATTAAAAGAAACTGCATTAACATGAGAACTTAATTGATAAGACATAAAATAGCATCTCAATATTATAACCAATCCACACATATGTACACCCCCACACTTATACCTTTGTACATCCACAAACTTAACAATCACAAAGGCTCCACTAACTTTATAGCTTAGGTAGGACATTTAATTAAGTTTAAAGCATGTAATGAGGTTAGTACACAAAGAATAGGTAAATAAAGCTCAAGTGGCTTAACAAGGAAAAAATCATGTCAAACGGGTAGACTATTTAGCTAATGTAGCTTAGGAAAACAAAGAATGCTTAATCATCTCCATGTTAATGCATGTGATAAAAAAATGTGGTCTTGAATAGAAAATCAAAGCAAAATCAAGATGTAAATATCATGAAGGTCACACATTATAAAAAACAATGAGACTGATATGGACATGTCAATCTATAAAGGCTTAAAATCTCACTAGCTTTGTTTACCACTAGTCACTATTCTTCTAAAGATAATGCATATTGATTAATCATAAGAGGAAAAATTCATGCTAAAGTTGCTATGAAATTCTCTAGTCAATTCGCACTCTAATCATGACTGTATAATCCTAGAAGCAACAGAAAATGAGAAAATATTTGTTTGTTTGTTTTATTCTTTCTCTCATTTGGATTGAAAACTTAAAAACAAGTAAGAACAAACTATCTTAAACACACATTCATAATGGAAATAAATGCGAAAATTCAAAGAAAAAAATTTACTTCTCTTGGATTGCCTCCCAAGAAGCGCCTTTGTTTAGAGTTGTTGGCTCGACTCTTTTTTCTCATCACATGACAAAGTTATGATCTTCGGGTGTCATACACGGTCCTACCACATGATGTTCTTTCAGATAGTTGATAATCATTCCTATTCATCATCTTCCTTATTCTCATACTTTCAATCTCTACTGAGTCCATGCACTGGGGAAACATTTCGAATGTTTATTCACCTTTTTCTTACTCGTTTAATTTCTCTAACCTAATAGGTAAAAGTAAAGAGTCATTCTCAATAACAAAATGGAACTCAGTATTTACCTCCGAGCTCAAAGATATATTTGTTTCTATTTTAAGATCCTTCTCCACTTCTTCGACACAAGCAATTCCTTTAGTAATGCACTTAAGATTCTCAAGCTCCTCATCACTTTGTAAGGTTTCCACACTAACGTCCATTAGGTATACCTCGAGTTGATATGGCTGTTTCTCTTCCATTTATGATTCTAGGTAGTTGATCCTCGCTGCCATCTCACCCATTTAGCTTGCCACGTTGTGGAGTCTATACGTTGTATCCTACCGGAGTTGTCGTATACCTTGTTGAAGTTGCTGCTGTATATCTTGTTGAAACTGTTGGTATTGTTATTGTAAATCCTCCTAGAATTGTAAATTATTAGCAACCATAATATTAATCAATTTTTCCAGAGGTGTACTTGAATCGTGATAACAAACTTCTGGTATATACGGGGATTGTTGTGCATCCTACAAACTTTCATGAAAGTAATTCTGTTGTTCATCCCATCTATAACTAAAGTTAGGTTGATCAGTCCAACCTTGGTTATGGGATTGAGAATAATAGTTATAAAAGAAATTACTTCTGTCCATGTCAAAAATTTGTTTCTTTTAGAATCACAAACACGAAACAAAAAATGAAAAGATCATGAAATAACTGAAAATAAACTAATTACGAACAAATATATACAAAAAACCAATTAAAATTACAAACAAAAACTAAAACACTGCACTCCTCGACAACTACTTCACAATTGACATCACGTTGTAACGCTAATAAAAATAAACTAAACTACTACTATAATAGTGGTGAGTCTAGGTCGATCTCACAGAAAGTGCGTGTAAAGTTGTTGAAATGAATTAATCAGTGTTTAGGTTTTGAGGGGTTTTGGTTTTAAAATTAAGAAAATAAAATAAAGATAAACTAACTAACAAAAACAATTTAAAGAAAACATGTAAAAAATGATGAAAGTGGGGAATTTGTTAGGGACATGGAAAACATATTTCAATTATTTGTTGTTCTCAAACCTCTCCTAGCAATTATTGATCGTGGGTTAATAAATACTTTCATCTTTGATTTCTAAGCAGGGTAATTAGAACCATGTAGTAACGGTGGCCTAGTGATTGATGTACCTTTTATGGTAGCCATGATCACGAAACATTGATCTACACCAACTTGACGCACCAAGTTCTGCTTAAGTGAACCGGGCTCTGATACTAATTGAAAGTCCAAAAGGATGTAGTTTCGCAAAAATCCTGTTATGTCTAGTTGCTTTGAACTATTTCTATCGATTGCTCAACATAAAACAATTGAGTTAACAATTGTTAATTTTCCATATTTAAAATGTAGATAGAAAAATTAAACATGCAACTAATAAATCGACAACCAAAATTTGGTAACACAGTTCAATACATCTAACCTACATCTGCAAGACCCTCACCCAGCTTAATCAATTTTCACTGTGATACAATAGTTTTACCCAAGGCTTTATTGAGCCGACACACTCAATTCTTGACACTATCCACTCGTACTCACACCCCGTGAAAGTAAATCACTCTCAATAATACGACCACCTCGTGCTAACCTCAACAGAGGATTTTTATAACAATGATCGATAATAAAGATGAGAACAAAAACTCAAGTTATTGAATCAAAAGTAACGTAAACAAGGAAAACACTTGAGATAAAAACACTCCCCTAAATATGCAACTTCATTAATCAAAAGTGTGGGAAGTTGTAGAACAACATCTATTGTGAACCTTTTAGAATAATCAGTGAACAATCCACGTACAGCAGCTTCAAGAAATCATCAATCAGATAAGTGTTTTACCACCGAAATATCACAAAAATATAACTGCACACTTCACAAATATTCTATTCGTTTTTTCCTCACAAAAACAATAATTCAACTATCCAAAAAACTACGTTTATGTATGTGGAACACAATAACAAAAGATAGCTCAAATTACCGAAAATTTAGTTGCCAAATATAGCTCAAATCACCAAAAAAAACAGCTGCTAAAGTTAGCTCAAATAACCAAAACTACAGTTGCATTATCTTCAATAATACACGGTGATCTTGTCTCTAATAAATCATGTTTTATCTAGGATTTTATCCTTTACACTAGCTTATCTTCAAGAATCTCACACAAAGTAAATTTCTTATCATATTGATATACCAAATTTATCCGGCTACAAATAATACCTAAAATAATTAATTAGATATCTTAACAATCACCAAATATGGGATTTTTTTACGTGTTATTATATCATTTCGATACAAAGATACACATATCATTATCAAACAAAACATCAACAAACACACTTTGCAGGACCAGTGTCAAATGTTAAATATGCTTCCTGCTAACATAATGCTAGGCCATCGGGAGGACCTTATGAGTCGTGGTCTTTTTTATTTAATAGTACGTAAACATTTGTGACAAAAATAAGTCCTGGCCAATAGGGTTTTATTATAGCACAACTGAGTGAAGGGTGTCATCTCAAGAGAAGACTAGTGTGTTTAGGGTTACTCAAGTGCTTTGTGCATTGGATGGGAATAAGTTCAATTTGTATGAGATAGAAATTAAGCATATGTACTCCAAATGTTCGAAGAAAGCACTAAACAGTGATGAAAACGACCAATTCTTTCCTCATATGAGTCATTAAAAGATCGAATTATTCGACACGGTGAGTGTGGGAGGGCCAGCACCTGACACTGTCATGTACAAAGTGCCAAAATTTATTATTCTAAGATATGCTTCAATTTTAAATTCTCTTCTATCCCTACCACGATAAGGGACCACGATTGCAATTTCATTTCACGTGAGATCAAGGGTTTTGAGCGGACAAAAATTGTCCATAAGTATTAAGAAAAAACTAAGTCAAAAGCCTCAACAAGCTTTTACCGTATTTTTAAAGAAAATACTTTATGACTATTCTATCAAATTTTATTATAAATAATAAAAAATAAATTTTTATTTAACCAAATTAGTCATGAATAATTATCAGTAATAAACATATAATCAAGATCTTATTTTTGTTATGTATATTACTTATCAACTTTCCAAATAGGGACCGCCATAGAGTGCATTTAGTTGTAAAAATTTGAAAATCATCTATTTGAAAACATTTGAGGACTCCGGTTGTAATGTTGTTTCATTAATATTATTCTCTAATTTTTGAAAAACTTAAACTTCTAAATGCATTTAATAAAATGTCTAATGCTACTAAAATTATAACTTTTTTTATAGATTATTAACAAGCTTCTTACATAATTATAACTGTTGGTGTTTGCTTCAAAAATTTTTTTTTTTAAGACTTAAGACTTAATTATAATTTTAGATTTAGGTGGTAGGATTTAAGACTTAATTATAATTTAAAAATTTTTAAAACTTTTTTTGTTCCATATTATTAGAGTTGACAATGGATAGAATTAGATCGACCTAAGTATTTTTTATTTCGACTTGATCAAATTTAGATCATACGGTTCAAACTCGAGTCTGATCACATCTAACTAGCTTAAAAATTATAGGCTTTTTAAATTTCAAACAATAATTTAAAAATTATGGATCATAATAAAATGCTTAAACATTGAAATAGGCCATGTATACGTTAAGAACATTAAACAAGCTCACAATTTAACCATAAATTCTTGCAAGTGGCAATTAAAATGAATGGTTTCACAACTTGATATATAGAATGCTTGAAGCATTCATCGACCTTTTTCCATGTATTTAACTATGTTTGCAATTGATGTTAGCTAGAGGTATACAGTGTAACTTAAGTGAGATAGTTTGAAGTTGTCAGAAGCAGAATTGGCTTGATAACCTTGAGCCCTTTTAAGTCTCAAGTGTTGAAGAGGATTCAAGAATAATATATCCTTCCTTTCCAAACTTTTCTATACTTTCAACAATTGAGTTTTCAATAAATTCATCATTTCTATAAAAAATTGTAGCTACCATTGTAAAAACTTTAAATAAACACAATGTTTGAAATTCTAATATATGTAAAGTATAGATTTTTTAATTTTTTTGTTCCTCAAACTAGTAGACTATTCCTTCTCCAAAACTTCACCAATTCATTTTATAGGAAATCATCTTAACGGAATGTGTCCACCATGGCATTGTCGTCTTCCCAAGCAGGCCCCACTGGGAAACCAAGTCGAGATCTGATCTCGACCGCAGTAGAACTATTACGAAACTTTTCGCAATCTTGATTTTTCAAAAATTAAGATCTATTTAACTTTATAAAATGATTAACAAAAGTTATAATAAAGCAGAATTTTAATTCATACCTTATTTCGAAGCTTGATCTTTATCTTGTTGTATCGAACCGTTTTCGAAACCGAACCGTTTCAACCACCGTAGCCTCACAAATGTCCGACCTCTAACGATATCCACAGAATGAGTTGAGAGAACTTTGTAACTCTTATAGAGAGGGTTAAGCTAGAAGTACTAGCTCCATAGAGCTTAAGCCTGTTTATAATAAGTTCTAGACATTTTGGTAATTTCATTGAAATTAAAATCTAATTTCAATTAAACTTTAATTAGAATTATTTATCCTTATTAAATACCAATTTTATTTAAATAAAATCCAATATATCATGTTGATCACTACAAGAAAATTGGGTAATAGCGTCGGAATATTTTCGACGGACCAATATCCGTCGATAATTACCGACGGACAGTCAGAACTTCGTCGAAAAATGGAATGTTTTACCGACGGAAAATAAATCCGTCAGAAATATTGTAGGAAAAAATTTCGCGCAAAAATCTCCGATAGAAAATAGCGACGGGAAAAAATGCAGGAATGGTTCCCGCAATTTAATTGCTTTGCCATTTACCGACGGTACAATAACCGTCGGCATTGAGCTTCCTGTTACCGACGGTATAACATACCGTCGTTATATCTTCAAACAATATACCGACGGACAGTCTTTTCTGTCGGTAAATTGTTAATAGATGTCATCGTGTCAATGAGGAAGGGATGATACACCGACGG
>JANQAP020000043.1:278330-288922 GCA_026874005.2 Erythroxylum coriaceum | reverse complement strand
TTAATGCCTAGTGTCAACAAAACAATGACTAGGAATAATTTAGGAAAATACAAAAATGTAATATAATTCTCATAATTATAAATTCATTATAATTTTATTTGCAACTTACATTTATCTCATAGACTTTATCATATAAATCTGAATATATATAAGATAAATAATACTTTTAAATAATCATTTCACTATACTACAAAAATCTGACTAGTTGTATTATATAAACCAATAATCTACCACTTGTGCGAACGTTCAAATATCTTGTGCCTATCACCATATGGCGTTCATGCTACTGCTAGGATAGTGGTCTAGTGAGGGAATTCCACAAATTTCATCTCAGTCATCATCATAATTAAAAACTACCCAATATATACTAAGATTTTTATTGAGACCTTAATATCGTTTGTATTGCCAATTGCTTTAATGTTTTATAGTACATTTTTGTCTAAACAATGCAAAGACCATATCAAGTTCACTAAAGAACTTCTTAACCTAAATAATCATTTTGAGTTAATAAAAAATGTATTATGGCTTGATTATCAATTATTGTATTAGAACCTTTCTAATCTAAAAATAATATTGATCTAAATAAAATATACTTTGACTAGGTTTTACTTTTAAAGTTAATTTCTATGTAATCTTGAATCAAATATCAACTCATACATAGAATAGTAGATATATTTAATACTTCATAAATATTAAATACCCAGTACATTATCTATGTACTTAGAGTAGAATAGGTAAATAACTTCTATATCTGTCTCTATAGATCTAATATCCAAAATTAAGTTATTACCTTTTCATATCCAATAAGAGTTGTTCCTGGATAGTCATACGTTCAACAATTAAAAATATGAATTTTTGTTCTCTTTGAGCATTATGTCTTTATACACTCCCATTGAAGAGTACAACTATACTCCCACTAACCTTCTTGTATATATGATCAATCCATATTTATCTTTAAAAAAACTATTTGAATTCATCGTGAAAGTGAAAATTTTAACATATTTTAGCCTTTTGACTATATATAACTAGTTCCATTTGGATGTTTTATTATGAGATTTGAACTTTCTAAATATTCTTACTCCTACTACTTATCTTAGGAACCGTTCTCCTATAAGTGTTCACTAAAACAAACATTTATTTTAGTAGGGTTTGTAAGATTATATCTGAACTTTTTAGATATCTCAAAATTTATATTATCCAGTTAGTTCTAATCTTATAGGAAAATATATGCTTCAACTAAGCACCATATGCCAAAAACATTAATTTTAACTCCTTCAAAGTTTGACCACTCCATGTTTGATACGAAATCTTGTTAATTGATTTATTTTATACTTATCGAAGGTAAGTTATTGTTCTAGATATAGCCATAGAAGAAACAAATACTGCATTATATAATATCTCATATTATATTTTCTTCCTTATATAAACCCATACTATTACGAAATTTAGTTACAAATTTAGTCATTAGAGAATCTCATTTCCTATAAATAACTAAGAAAATTTTAAATCTCACCTCATCAATAACATTAAAATGCTTCAGCATTCTTTATGATTAATTTCTACTCATAGTTTAAACTTTTCAAAATGTTAAATCAAAATTTCATTCAATACATATGACTATATCATACGAAGTCATTAGTAAATATAATAAAATATAATTATTCATCTTTTTATAAATTGTTATTATATCTAATACATCACATATGTAAAATTTAACAATTTAATACCATTATCATCCTTTCACCAAAGGTTAATTTGGTTATTATTCAATTGAATAAGTTTCACTAGTTTTTACAATTTACGATCAAAAGAAAACATATATCCTTATATGTAACTTTATAATTCTCATTATGTTGATTTAACCAATATAGCATAAAAGAATAGTTTTAATTATCTAACTTTTTATGCTTGCCACTTACGTTAAGTATAAGTGTCCCTTGGTCTAATATATACAAACTCTTTATATAAACTTTGATAAACTAATTTTATTTAAAAATTTGTTTATGGTCAAGCCTTAAACACTATAATTATGTTGAATCCAAATTCAACGTCAAATACATAAAAAACATTAATTATAAATATATATTGATCTTTATCGTATCATGTATAAGTAAGAAAAAGTCATATGATCATTTTTTTTCTAATGATAACTATTATCATATCTAGGTCAGTGCCTTCAACTATAGTTTATGTTTATGCTTTTAGTAGGCTAAAATAAGTGGAATGATTCCATCAAGGTATTATACCTGCAACTCTACTATATACAACTATTTACATTATGCTGTCAATGTATTAACATCCATCTTTACATGTTGCCATTAAAATATATAAGACATTAGTCAACTCAAAATGTCATTACATTTTATCATTTGTATAATATTAATATATCTCTAATAATTTATCACCAAATCTTCAACAAGGATTAATATCAAAATTGTATAATAGACATATAACTTTTCTATTTAACTTTGAGAACTCGTCTCAAACCTAACCTATGTCTAAGAAATTTTGTTCACTAACTATTAATGTCAACAATAATAAAAAGGTTAGTTTTACTGACAAAAAAATATAAATGTAAGAAAAGCAAACAATTGGTTAATATCACGACATTAAAATAAAATTAAGATTTTAATCATTTATTTGATTACTCCTACTATTTTATTCAAAATAAAAGCCCTCTTTACTATCTAAAAAGATTACTTTAATATATCTAGTGGAATAGGATCCCATTTAAATTTTATTGACTTTAAGTCACTTAACAAACTAACTAAACTCAAAATAGGTAAATAACATCCTTATCAATCACATTTCATGTGATTCCAATATCCATTGGGTTACATCTTTTGTTAAAACATATTTTACACATAATTCTAGCCTTGTCTCTAAACTCATAAGATCATGAGTTACTCATTCAAATCATACAAATTTAGTTAAGTAGGACCCCTTAATTTAAGAAAAAATATATTCGGGTTAAAAAGGTCTTTAGTCATTCAACAAGTCTTAGAATAAATAGAACTCTAGTTTTATACTTAAATAATTAATATTTTAATGAGGGATTTAATTTTATATGGTCTTATTAACATTTAAATTTCATACAGATAAACATAAATATATTATGTATCATAGTTATACCAAACATATAAATAAAACATACAATTTATGTACACATAATCAAATTATATGTATACAAATAATCAAGTCTTATTTGATTCTAGTTATTGATCTTCATAATCTAAAATAAAATTTCCAACTCTTTGCATAATTAAATTAGATTAAATCTACTAGTTCTTGAATTAATTAAATTTCTATTCTTAATAGAAATTAATTTGATTGACAATAATTTTCAAATCCAATTGATAACTATTTCTACTTATCTTAACTATTTTAATAAAATTAATTGAAAATAATTCTCAATAAAATACTTTTATTATTTATTAGTCTTCATAACAATCTTTTTTATAAAATTTAACAAGTAAGATATTCTAATCTAATTAGAAGTTTATTTCCAGTTTAATTAAAAAACTATTTACAATCTAATTAGAAATTACTTTTCCTTAATCTAATTATTTTCTAATATTAAAGAAAAATATGTTTAAAATTAAATAAATAAATTTTAGATTTAATTAGAAACTCTCTTATATTATTTACTTAGAGATTAATTCATAGATAATTAAGAAATTATTATGTAATAAATTATACAATATTTTCAAAAATATTAAATCAAGCTCATTTTTCCCAATTAATAAATGAAAATACTTTTAAATTTAATCAAGAAAATATATTTTCTAATAAATCAAGGAATTTATTATTCAAATAAATAAATATATAATTTCTAAATAATGAAATAATAATTCTCTAATTAAATAAAATAATAAATTGATTTATCCTAATCAAATGAAAATAAATAAATTTAATTAATAAACATCTTTTTTAATTAATTAAAGAAAATAATTTTTAATTTTAATGATTCTAACTAATTAATTTTAATCCAATTAAAAATAATTAATTATATTTATAAAAAATCTATAAATTAAATTAGAAATCAATCTAATTATTAATCTTAATTAAATCAAAAAAATTTGATTTAATTTTAACGACATTAATTTTTGAATTTAAAAATATTTAAATTATGTTGGAGCTTGGGTTAAACTAAAAATACATTTTTCAACAACTAAAACAAATTATCCTTATGTTCACATAATATGATAAGGTAGTTTCATTATCAAATAATCTTTGTTCAAATTTGGGGTTTTTTTTAACCTTATAGATAAATAGGGTTATTCCAAACCTAGAATACACTATTATTAGTTGTCAAACACCCCTTCTTCTTAAGAAACCCTAATATCAATAAACAATAGTTGCCCATCTTCAAGCTACTGCTACGACCATTAGGATTGGCTTCCTTATACCATTATTGTCATGTTTGTCTTCTCCAATCTTTGGGGACTTACCTAAATATGTCACTTGTCTTCTCTAGCCTTATATACCGACGAGGAACAGTATAACTCTCACAGCTACTATAAACTCTCTAACACCAACATTGCACTAACATCTAACCATAAATCAATGCCTCATCATCCAGTAGCAAGTGATGTTGTAGCTCGAAGTTACTTTCTCCTACTGCTGACACTTGAGTAAATCTTATCCAACACCATAAACTGCTGGCACTCATAGCAACATCACTTAAAAACAACCATTCACTGGAATAGAGACCATAATAAACAAATCTCCAGCCATCATGGATAAAGGTTTAAGCATCCTATGCAACATAAGCCTTCACACAACCATAAGCCTCAACAACCTCATTAAATAACAACCATTAAGGCTATAGAATGGTCAAAATGTCATATCTGGGTGGATGAGAAAGTTGTTGTCATGTCCCCAACCTGGGACCATGACTAGCACTAAAGGAGCAGTAAACTCAAGGTTTACTGGACTCTTAGTAAGCCTAATACCATCAAATCCTTATAACCATAATAAAGATGAGATTCCAAAATGATCAAACTTATCCTTATAACAATCAAAAAGTTCTAACAATATAATGTTGAGATAGTTAATACAAGGGAAATCCAACATATACAAGACTACTACGACTCTAGAGTTAAAGGTCACCAATAAAAATATATCAAGTCATCGGAGAGGAAGAAGGTCGGTGAAGTACCCTGTTAGAAGAGATCTGAAAAGAAGATCCTGAAAAATAGTTGAGGAGAGTCAAACCTCGCCGAGTGAATTAATACTATGGTTATGTTATACACTCCTAAGGATTTCAAATTATACATATTTATTTATTTATTTATAATGTATTACATCCATAAATGCAATTTCATAACATAATGATTTTTTTCATAAACATGCATGAATTTCCCATATCAATATCATGTCACATAATCATCACAATCGAAAATCACAAATAATAGTGGAGGACAAACAAATGACCCTATGATATACCCCTTACCCATAAACTATATCCATAGGGGCTCTCTTGTTCCATACAGGTCACTTCGTCTAAATGTAGTGGACTACCGTCCGAGAGCCACACTCAACTAAACTATCATAGCCTCACTATGACATAATTGTCATCCGAGAGTAAGTTCGAGCGAACTGCGACAATCATGCCACCATATCATATACCATATATCAGTTGGCATCTGAGAGCAAGCTCAACCAAACCATCCTAATCATCTCATGTCTCAATCAATAGATCCATCAATGGATCAAATACTAACCCAAATTCATACCTAACTAATTGACTCATTGTAGTTACATCTTGGTGACACCCCACCAGGTAGCTGATATCATAACAATCCTTCATATCATCACATATCAAAATAAGCATAACATTGCACAATAAAAATATGTATACATTTGTCAATCCATATGTATAATTATTATGTGTGTATATAATAATGATGGTAATTTTCATGATGAATATAAGAATGAGTTCTAATGTATGCTCATAACCATGAATATTAACTCACTGGTAGAATAAGCTCCTTCGTACTAAACCTAGTGTCTCAAAGTGGAGAGTTCTGCTCTTGATTGATATATAGAAAGAAAAATAGGAATGATCATTAGGATTTAAAACCTAAATTAACTTTAGATACCTTGAGTATAGGATGATGACTCAATACTAAAGAATTCTATTTTCTATTTAGAAACGACGATGTCATGTTTTACTAAGAGCCTAATGAAAATTAAATAAAGTTTCCCCTATAAAACGGGCATCCCCCTTCCAAAAGAAGGGTCATCCTATGATAAAAATACACTTTTATATCTATCAGTTATCACAAGTCAATTTGGGCCTCCAAACTACATATCTATACCTAATTAAGTAAATATTTACATCTTAAAATCTATAATAATTGAATTCATAATTTAAGTATACCAATTTCTAACCCATACACCCTCATTTATACTCAATACATCCAGATAGTCTCAATTCTGATCAACAACAACTCAATTTAATCAATTTCATGCATTTCTATAAGAACATAACCCTTTCTAAATTTTTATCTCATGAACTATAAATAATTTCAATACATTGCTTTTATGAAAATTGATTCACATAATATTTGGGAATTTTTAAAATTATTTTTAACCATTTTTAAGTTGATCAGAAAATATAATTATATGATCAACCTAGATGAAAATTTAATTTTAATTTGTGTGAAACGCCTTTTAGTTTGGTGTTTGAGTTATAGATATTCAATCTAATGGTAACTAGTAGAAACAAAGGGAAGAAGGTGGCAAGTATCAAAATTATTCCTCCCCCACAATAACCAAATCAATCAAATCCTATCCAATAACAACAATCGACTCCATCTACCAATGAACCTAGTCAACAACAACCTCTATCTGCCTCAACTAGTACTGAGGGATTCATAGGTTTGTTATTCTTTAACACCTACAAATAGACTTATGCTCAAATATATATTTACATATTTAATGAGTATTTTCTTATCATTATTCATTTATTGTCAGGTTCCAATATCAATGTCAGAAAAAGAGGTAGAGGTATAACTAAAGCTTGTGAGTTGCAACAAATTAATGTTGAAATGAATAACAAGTTGTCTGTGCATATTGATACCTCAAAAGGTTGTCCTCTAGATAAGATTCAATCAACAAAATTGTCTAGTAAGTTAGGGCTAATTGCTAGAATTGAATTGTCTTGCCCTAAGCATGCCAAGTAGTTAAAGGAGGACAACTTCCTAGAGAATGCTTTGGATAAATTTTTGGTAAATTTTAATTTATTTAATTATATGCAATATTGTTTTACTTATTTAAAGATTAATTTCACTTTTATTTCTTATTCATAAATGAAGCTTAATATTGTCGATATTGACAATCCTGATGTTTCAAACTCTGTGGCGTCACTATTAAAACAAATAACCAGGGATCATTATTATCAACTACATCAATATTAAAAATCTTTTCCTTCACATAAGGAAGCAAGGAGACATGTTCTTGAACAAATGTCTCCAAAAAATTGGAGCAATATGTGTGATTATTAGGTCTCTGTCGATGTTAAGGTTTGTTTTTTTCTCTTCACGTTTGCTTCCATTAATATTGTTACATAATTTAATGACTATTTCTTTTCTTTATTTAGGAAAAGTGTGAGAAAGCCAAGTTTAATAGAGTAAAAATGAAAACTCCTCATAACCAAGGCTCTAAATCATTTGTTGTCCTACGAAAAACAAAAGTTCTTTGTTTACAAGTTATAATTATATCAATAAAGCTCTAAATCATTTGTTGTCCTATGAAAAACAAAAGTTCTTTGTTTACAAGTTATAATTATATCAATAAATACAATATTATTTAATTTTTTTGTATTTTTTCATAAAATAGAATCAAAAGGAACTACATGGAGAATAGTGTGATAGGATCACACTCTACAAACTGACACACTATAAGGAACGTGAAGGTTGGATGTCTGAAGAAACACACAAAAATTATGTAAGTACAAAAATTTGTTTAAAATTTAAGTTTACTTATTTATGTAGTACTAACTAATAATATTTTAATTGAATATTGATTTTATATTTTAAGTTTTAGAATAAGATGCAAAAGTTGTTGCAAACATCAATGTCTGACAGAAATGAGCCAAATGTAGAAGACATGTGCAACAAGGTGTTTGGTATACAATCCAACTACATCAAAAGTCTTATGTTTAGGCCAAAGCCAAAAGCTTCATCCTCATTATGACCATAATATGTTCAACATTTTCAAGAGGACAACCAATCGCTTTGTGCTAAATTAGAACGTAATGAAAAAAAGTTAGCCAAGCTTGAAAAGTTGATCAAAAATTTACTTAGCCCAACTTATGTAAGCAGTGAAGATAAAAAGGATTTTTAGTCATTAAACTAATATTTGTACTTTTTATTTTGTATATAATTATTTTTGAAATTGTAATTAGCATCTTGTACGTGATCATATTTAACGATATATTTATTTTCTATATACAATGCTTCTAATTTTCAATTATTTTTAATTATTTTTTGCATAATAAATTATACAACAAAAAATCTAAATATTATATACAATAATATCGATTAAAATGTCACCAATAATTATAATTTACATGATATAATATTTAGTTATAATGTATATTAAAATTTTCAAAACATCAAAATTATTTGGCTACGCTTTCTTTTCATAGCTAGTTATTAGCTACAATTTTGAAAACGTAACTAAAAACTTTTTAATAAGTTTTAACGATGGTAACAAACTTATGGGCAACAATTTAGAAAAACATCGCTTATTGGTGAAAATGTCACTTATAGTTTTTTGCAACGGAGATTTGGCAACAAATGTAAATCGTCGCTAATGACTATTAGTGATGATTTTGGGACTTTTAGCAACAAAATTTTTTGTAGCTAAAGGTCCCTTCTGTTGTAGTGAAAGCTTCGGTGCCATCTACATAAGTAATGTTTCTAAAACCCTAGCGCACAAACCTTTTGTCAATTTAGGTCATTAAAAACCATAACAATGATGGTGAAATGAACTAATACTATTAGGTTTCTAATGAATATAAGTCTATTTGTAATTAAGGTTTCAATATGAGCTTCTCATATTGATATTGAAAACCAAATTGATTTATGATTAAAATTCAAGTCTAATCTAATTTTAGGACTTAAGGTTTATAATTGTCAAATAATCAATTTCATAATTATTTAATAACAATCAAACACTTTTAATCAAGTTATAGAATTAAAGATAACTCTGAAACCATGAGAAGGCAAGATCTGATCCTGTATGTAGTGGAATAAATATGAAACATTTTTTCTTAATTTCTTGAAAGCAAAAATCACTTTAAAACTATAAAATATGATTTATTCACATAAATAATAAGAATAAATAAAAATTGTACCTTATTATGTAATTTGATATTTTTCTTATCATTTTCCTGGAACTATTTCTAAAATTAGTTCATCGCAATGATTGTAGTCACACACATGTCTAACTTCTTAATGATATCTACGTAAACATATTAAAAGAGTACTTGCAACCACTGTAGCTGAACACGTGTCTAACTTCTTAATGATATGCACATAAACATATTAAAAGAACTCTACTAGTTGTGTAAAGAGGGTCAGGTAAGAAGTATTAACACTTTTAGAGCCCAAACGTATTTATAATAAGGTTTTAGTAATTTAATTGAAATAAAATTTTATTTTTAATTAAACTTTAATTAGAGTTACAACTAATTCTAATTAAATACTAATTGGGCCTAAATAAATTACAATATCTCATTTTTAATTGTTATTTATTAAATATCTCATATTTAGTCTAAAAGTTTTTCAAACTTTACAATAAGTTTTAACTTGATTAAATCATATTTTTCTCTCTTCATCCATTCTTTGTGTGTAACCTATTAGGTTTCTAAATATGTTGGCAATCGATATAAATTATAACCCTAAATCATATTTAGGATTAGATAAACTAAACTTCTTTAATTTATATTTAATTCTCTATTTAAATAATTTACAATGACTACCTAAATATTAGGAATGGAAAAATGATTTTTACAAGTCTTTCTATGCAAAGTTTTTGTGTATAATTCAATCATTTTACCATACAATAATTTGCATAAAGCATAAAATTAAGATCTACTATACTTGAGGCTAATCATATTATTTCTCCATCATTAGTAACAGACTCTTTTAATGAAACTTGAAAAATATTTTCAAAGTTTCATTCTTTCTTGACTAAGGATTTTTTTGAATCAATACTAATCGAGAATAATTGAACATTCTACTTTAGGGTGATGAATTCTATATTGATCATTCATGTAATATCTGGGCTTTGTGAATGAGTAATAGCATTGTGAGCATTTCATTTACAAGCATATCATTAGCATACATGATAGTTGTGATTTACATTATGGTTTAGGGTTCAATTTGTTAGGTATTTAGCGTTCATTTGAGTGTTTAGTGTGTATTTAGGTTTTAATAGTGTTAGTTTATGTGTTTAAGTGTTTTTATGGGTTAATATGAGTCTTTGAGCTTAAATGTTATGTTTTTTAGGTACCTTGATGTGTTTGTTAGTATTTCAGGGTCAACGGCGAAGAAAGGAGAAGCTTTACAGAGTTTTGG
>JANQAP020000043.1:197787-212147 GCA_026874005.2 Erythroxylum coriaceum | reverse complement strand
TTTAGATTTTTTGTTAAATTATTATATAAAATATAATACAAAATTAATTAATAATTTGAAGCATTGTATATAAAAAAATATATCATTAAATTATACCAAAAAAATATTCTTGGTATATAAGATTTTAATTACAACTTTAACAATTTTTATAGACAAAATAATAAATACAAAGACCATTTTACAAATTAAAATGTTGAGATTACAAAAAAATTATACTGTGACTAGAATGACTGTAGATTTGTCCATGTCAATGAGAGCAACTTCATATGTCAGCCATCATATACAAAAGATCAGCCAAAAGAATTATGAAAGCTCCTTCAAGATCAGTAGAGTGCCTGAAATTATGCATAATTAAGCTAGTTTGTTTTCAATTAGGAAAGAAAAAGGAGGGTGATGGAATGAGAAAATAATCTAGCAAAATATGCATTAAAAACCATTAACTACCTTCCAAAGTACAACTTCTTTATCATGTAAGCACTCAACAATCCAACCTGAGAGAAAAAAAAACGATTGTTGTAATATATATGCATTGGGTGCATCCATAACACAAAAATCATTTCTAACAGAATTTCATCAAACATTTAATAGACAATGTACTCAAACAGCCTTCAAAAAGTTATATAGTAATACTTACTTGCCAATGAGCCTTTTCCCTACTTTGTTGTAGTGCCATCTCAGTCTCCAAAATTATTCCAAGGATGTAATCATTGTCTAATTCCTAGTAATATAACTTTCAAGCTCACATGTTATGTTTATTTTAGAATACACTACCTAGTTATGCACACGTCATAACTTCACATCATTTGTTCAATAAGAAAATTTGTTTTCATGACCATTCAAAGTGGCTTTGATTCCTGAGAAGGTAAATGATTTCGCAGAAGTCCAAGAACAAGTTAAACAACTTAGAGAAATATAAAATGAAATGCGTATCTATGGCCTAGATTGAGCAGGCCTTTAGGTCTTTAATTCACTTATTTGGTCACCGAGCACCTTTATGAATGATCTCAGTGCAAGAAAAACCAACTTTTCTTAATATACAAGAAGTCAATCCCTGAAAAGCTTCCAGTGAATAAAGTTAAAGAATCATAAGCATCCAATAGGGAACCCTAAAAAATTTGGACTCAAACCTTCTTCCAGGTAACTGATGATGATGACTCACGTCCAAGAGTAGACTCGAGTGACAATTTCTTGGGGTTTATCTACATGTATATTTTCTATTCTTAGCTAGCTAAATTAATGCCCAAATCAATCATAGACAAATGCACAGGAGGATAGCTATCAATTTAATAACGTTACAACCCCCAAAGGAGACAATGTGTCAATCTAATTCTCAGGCTTATTATGGTGTGGGTTCACTGTAATCCTTAGGAAGCAATGAATTAAATAATAATCCATCCCCCCTAAAATTAACAACCCATTTTTATAATCCTCAGGAGGCAATGAATTAAATAATAACGTAGGTTAACTAGAAGCAAATGCAAAAATTAGAAATCACAACACAAAAATAATCTCTAACAGAACATTCATCGAACACTTAATAGGCAGTACTCAAATAACCTTCCTAATCCATATTCACCTTCAGTCTGAAAGATCAATGTTCTTTCTCCTTCCTAAACCCCAAAACAATCACAAAAAGAAAGTTCCTAAAATAATTTCCACATCTAAAGACCTATCAAGGAAGCAATAAATTCGAAGACAAAGCACATAGGCACTGCATAAGAGTGTGATATGAGATAGAGACATACATGCATCCTTGAGATTCTCTTGTCTGAATTGCTTGGGAATATGGTCCAGAGACTTTCCAGAAGCAGAAGGAGACTTGTAGCTATACCATCTCCTTTAAACTCTGAGCACCTTTATCCGATTGGTGAAGGCGGTGGTGGAGAGAAAATAAGACTTCGGGAAGCCAACAGAGAGTGGTTCTGTCGTCGGAGTAGAGAATGCAAAGAGTAGAGAAGTTGCCATCCAAAGAGACTTCTCGAATCTCTTCGCATTGTGTTTGTGTTGTGTGATTGATTTTTATATGAACTAAACGGGACGATAGAAAAGCTTGGGGCTTCGGTGGATTTGGAATAATTAGGAATAATAGAGAAGTTTAGAGCCTTAAAATGCTGATATCGTTTCGTTCTTTAAGTTTTCGTTTCCCTCGAATAACCAAAATGGTCGCCAAAAGACCTCCCAAAGGCAACCTCTTTGCAACGATTTCAAAAATTGTCGCATTTGGTGACAATAAACTTGAATTATTTGGCAACGATTTTTAAAAATCATCGCCGTAAGTAGACTCTTTGGTGACAATTTTTAAAAACTGTCACCAAAAATGAGCTTTGGTGATAATTTTGAAAATCGTCACCAAATGTCCTTTTGGCAACAATTTTTCAAAATCATCACCAAAAGGTCCACATTTGGTGACAAATTTTAAAATTGTCGCCAAAACTCACTTTTAGTGACGATTTTTCAATAAAAGCTCCACATTAATTTGGTGACAATTTTTAAAAATCGTTACCAAATGTCCTTTTAGCAACAATTTTTGAAAATCGTCACTAAAAGATACACATTTAGTGACGGTTTCTGAAAATCGTCACCAAATTAAAATGGAGCTTTGGCGAAGATTTCGAAAATTCATCACTAAAAATGAGCTTTGGCAATGATTTTAAAAATAGTCATCAAATGCAGACTTTTTGGTGACGATTTTTAAAACGTAGCCCAAAAAATGTGGCAAAATATGCACCTTATTATAATGGCTGTTAGAGAAGCCATTCAAGAACTGTATAGGCCTAGCTTAAGATAGATTGATTACCCAATAATTCTATAAGCCTTACCTGAAGCATATTGACCACAAGAATCCTTATTCTTTTAGTTACATAATTCTTGAGTTTACTTTGTTTTCTACCAATCAACCATCAAGTACATTGCCTGCCTTACTATTTACTATGGTGAATTGGCTATTCATGAAAATTTTAATGATTTTAAGCTTAGGATGTTTCTAAATTCTTTAGTAGGTGTGACTTTTTCTTGGTATGCTTTATTAACCACAAATATTTCTCCTTTCATGGGCATAATTGAAAGACTATTTCATACTCAATTTTTTAGGATTGAACCTAATATCAGTATAGCCAAATTGTCTAGAGTTACTCAAGAAAAATGACAAGAATGCAAACATGTTCATCATTCGGTTTAGGAGAATAAGAAGTTGATGCCGAATTGCACTTATTGAGACCAAGTATATGAAGTTGGCTCAGAAGGGCGTAGATATTGAACTTTGAAAAAATTTCACAGTATGGAATTTTGTGATTTTTATGAATTGGAATAAAAGTGTTTGAGTATGAAAAGATTGTTAGGAAAGAAGGACACTATAAAAAGAGTTCATTTAGTACTTTTTTTAATAGAAATAATTAAGTCCATATGATTTATTAGTGGTTGAGGTTAATATCTCTAAAACTTGTGTTTACCATACTCTATAATAGAAATCACTCAAAGCTAAGAGGAAAGTATAAGCACCAAATACTCAGATGCAATATACTTTTGATATCTCTAAAATAGAGGAAAAGTTTGATTTCTTATTGCAAGAGAAGTTTATTACTTTGCTGCTAGAATACAGGATTCCCATAAAGGAAGAGAAGAGAGCCAGGGACTATTGTAAGGACCATGGATTTACCTAACAAATTTATGATAGAGACTCAAGAATGTTATTCAAAATTGGATCAACAAGAGAATTCTATTGTTTGTCCAAGCCGATCAATCCATATTGATAGATGAAGATCCATTTCTAGCAATTGCAACTATTAATGTAATTAAATTTGATTTACAACTTCTATTGGATGTCAAGAGGAAGTTAAAGATCATAAAGGATCATTTGGTGTTGGCCATAAATTCAAGTTTTAGTATTTTTTTCATAATTATAGTTTGAATGATAATACTAAGAATGACAATTGTTAGATTCCTTGAATCTATAATAAATTAGAGATTGTAGGACGAAATCATAAGACAAAGTTCACTTAAATTTTCAAGCAAAGGCCTGTTACTATAATTACAAGCTTTTAATATAAGCAACCTCAATTTTTAGTACGACCTCAGGTGCTTCCATCTTATTAATGGCATCAAGTGAGACATCTTAAAAATCCAATACCATTAACTAAAACTCAAAAGAGAATACTTCAACTTCAAAGAGTTGCTACTAGGATCGAAGGAAGCAAATCACCACCGTTTGAGAAGCTTATCTCAAGAAAGCTACCTTTAACAAGATTCATTCCTTCTAAGAAATGTACTTGAGACCTAAAGAACAAGAAAGAATGTTTAAAAGCTACTGATGAAGGGCAAAACAAAATAAAAAAAAGATGCAATCTCATATTACGTAGGAGGTCATTTCGATCTAAGAGTCAAGATGAAAGTCTTAGCGAATTCTTCATATTAGGAGAAATTCCTATCCAATTTCCATATATCGTTTCTCCTGTGAAGCTTCCTAGCTTTTTTAGCAAAACTTTTAGGAAGAAAATAAAGCCCTTGTATGAGAAGCGAGAAAGCAAAGTATCTGTGTTAGCCATAGGCTCAGGAATTCCATATAAGGTAGTTCTAGAAAAACTAGTTAATAACATGGCTCAATATGTAAGACCTTTGTACGTTAAATCTCACATTAATGGCAGACCAAACACAAGAGTTTTAATTGATAATAGATATGTTGTAAATAACATTCCGAGTAAAATGATGGAAGTTTTAGGAAAAGATGATGTAGATTTGATCCCAATTGAGGTGTATATTATCAAATTTACTGGGGAGACTACTAAGGCATAGGGAATTCTCCCTGTAAATGTCCCAAAGGAAATTATTTGTTAACAACTTTCTTCTTTGTAAACACACATGTAAGTTATCAAGTTTTGTTAGAAAAGGTTGGATCCATTCCAATTTTTGTATTCTTTCATCTCTTTATCAACTTTTACTTATATGGAAAGGTGATGAGGTGGAAATTGAATAGGTTGATTCTCAGTCTTTCCATTTTAAAGTGGATGCATTAGAGTCAACATTCTATAATGATCAAGTGATGCCAGTTCAAATTCAAAAGTTGTCTCATGGAGAATGTTCAACGAATAAGGGTAAAGAAAAGATAAGGTCAGAGTAAAAATGTTAATATAAACAACTATCATTATGCCTATTAATAAGCCAATGAAGGCTCCAATTATAAAGGAACCTAATGAATAGACTTTTACAAAGAGAAGCTATGGTAGCTACGATTGCAAAAGTCAAATTTCAAATATAGCAAATCACGAAGAATTCTAAAGAGCTAAAAGGGTGTGAGACTGTTGAGCTATTTTTAAGGAGGAAGAATTCTTAATAAAGGATGAGGGTCAATTTGAAGATTTAGAATATGCTCTTCTAAAAATTGATGACTTCAAAAGTAAGAACTAATGGCTTGAGGAAATAAATTTTAGTAGTTCAGAGGAATCCCGAAGTGTGTTTATTAGTAAAAATCTTGATCTAAAAATAAAAATGGAATTAATTGAACTTTTGAATGAATTTGCTTGGGATTATATCGAAATGCTAGGAGTAAGTAGAAGTTAGTAGAACACAAACTTCCTATAAAACATGAGTTTTATCCTTCTAACCTCTTAGACGTTGGTCTAAATAAGTCGAGTTAAAAATCAAAGAAGAGATTGAGAAGTTATGTAAAGTTGGTTTTATTAAACTAGCCAGATATATTGAGTTGCTATCCAATATTGTATCTGTAGTAAAGAAAAATGGTAAACTAAGAATCTATGTTAACTTCAGGGATTTATATGTTGTCATTCCCAAAGATGTGTATATGATGTTGATTGTTAATTCTTTAATTAATATAACAGCAAATCACCCCTTATTTTCTTTTGTATATTATTTTTCTGGATATAATCAAGTTTGTATAACTGAGGATGATATGCCAAAAACAACCTTCATATGTGTTGGATCAATAGGAAATTTTGAATTGATTATGATTCCTTTTGGCTTGACAAATGCAGGAGACATTCATTAGAGGGCTATAAATGTTATCTTTCACAATTTATTAGGTCGTACTTTGGAGCTTCATATAGATGATATTGTTGTTAAATCCAAACAGAAGTATGGACCATATCTAGAATTTAAAGGAAGCTTTCCAAAGGATGAGAATGAATAAGTTGAAGTTAAATTCTTTGAATTATGCTTTTGAGGCAAAAGTAGAAAACTTTTTGGGTTTCTTGTTATACTAAAGAGGGATTAAATTAGAGAAAAAAGGGAAAGGCAATTCTTAAAGCAAAGACATCTTAAAATAAGATAGAAATTTAAAAGTTTTTAGGCCAAGTAAATTATGTCATAAGGTTTATTACTAATTTATCTGATAAAAAGAAAGAATTCTTATGTCTCTTACGGTTGAAAGTTTTTTGGGTATTCTATTAGGAAGAAACGCATCTTGTGGAATTTAATAAGATCAAAAAATGCCTTACTAAGCCTTCAATTTTGGTACTACATTGGAAGTGAATACCTTTGAAGTTATACATTTCTATTATAAAGGAATCTACTAGTGCGTACTGGCCCTAAATAATGAGTCAAATCATGAGTAGGCTATTTATTATTTGAGTAGAATTCTGAAGTATAAAAAAAGGAATACGTCCTTATTTGAAAAAAGAAAATATTATATTTTGCCTGATTAAAATAAGACATTATTTTCTTTAAAATTGAGTTTGTGCATTTTTATAAACTGATTAGAAGAAGTATAATGAACAAACTAGTTTTCTAGGGGAACATTGGAAAGTGGCTTATGAGATTTATATATTTTTAACCTAGTTTATTATCCCCATAAGTCAATAAAGGGCTAGGCATTAGCTAACTTCTTATTAAGCCACCTAATGATAGAAATTTAAATGGATATGGAGCATTTAGTCTTTACTTATGAAAGGAAGCCTTAGGAGTTAAAATTTGATGGTTCTAGCACAGTGAAGTCAACTAGTGTTGGGATTGTCATTATTTCACAAAATGGAACAAAAAATCTTCTTTCTCTTGAGATGGAATTTTCACGTACTAATAATTAGGCTGAATATGAGGTTCTAATAATTGGGTTGGAACTTTTGATAGATCTTGGAGTTAAAAAAGTCCTTATTATGGGAGATTCTCAACTAGCATTATGGTAGGTAGCAGGAGAATATAGATGCTTAAGTTTAACTTTATCACCTTATTATACTATCGTTGTTCAATTATTAGAATTCTTTAATATGTTTGAATTCCAAAATATTCCTCGAGAAGAGAATTAGGAGTCAAATGATCTTTCTCAAATAGCTTTTAGGTTAAGGATGCCTATGGAGCTAATTCATAAATATGTTTTTAAATAATGAAAGTCTCATTTACATATTTATAAAAGGAAGATTTCATTCGAAGTTTTTAACATTGATAAACAAGTGGTTGAGGATTGGAGGGATGAGATTAGAAACTTTCTGAAAGCCTCGATAAGAAGTTACCTTATAAAATTAAATTATAAGCACTCAACTTTGTACTAATTAAGGGATTATTTCACTAAGGCAGTGATGGATTTCTTTTAAGATGTCTAAAGATTCTTAACCATTAACAGGAATGAAGCAAAGTCACGAGGTGTGTGGCACTCATCAAACTAGAATTAAGAAAAGATGGCTTATGAAGGTTATGGTTATTATTGTCCTTCAATAGTAAAAGATTATATATCATATGCACAAGGTTGCTAACAACGCCAAAGGTATAGAAGAATACAGTGAATTTATGCCTCTGAGCCCTTTTAGGATTTAGACTATTTACCTTGTTCAAAAAATATATCCACTTCCTCCAAAGGTCAAAATTTTATTTTACTGGCAATATATCATTTTACTAAATAGGTGGTGGGTCAACCCTTGAAAAAAGTTGAACAAATTGTTATAGTGAAGTTTATTGAATAATAATTTTTTATCAATTTGAAATTTTACAATCAATAATAAGTGACTAGGGTACTATGTTTATTAGTCAAGAAGTGAAATATTTTGCCATAGATCATAGCCTAAAACTATTGAATTAGAATACACACTATATTTAGGCTAATGGACAAGCCAAAGTGTCGAATAAAGTAGTAATTAAAATCCTAGGGAAGATATTAGAGGAGAATCCTAGAGATTGGCATAAGATTTTATCTGAGACTTTATGGGCATATTGGAATTCTAAATGCACGGCTAAAATAGTTAGTCTTTTTACGCTAACCTATGGCTATGATGTTTTTCTCCCTATGTAAGTAGTAATCCCATCTTTAAGAACGCTAAGCAGAATGTTTTAAAGACATTTAAATATTATGATCTGATGATGATGATGTAATTAAAGGATCAAGATCAAGTTTGTCTCCAAAATTTGAATAACATGATTATACAAAAAGAAAAGGTGGCAAATTTTTATGGTAAAAAACTTCATAAAAGAAAATTCTAAGAAGGTGATTTGGTGCGAAAATTAAAATTTCGACATAGAACGAAAGACAGAGAGTGGGAAAAGTGGTCCCCTAATTGGGAAGGACCAGTTAAAATTCTTAATGTTTTGGAAGGTAATGCCTATTGGCTATATAGTCTAGAAGGGACCTTATAAATGTTATGTTAATAGAAAATATTTAAGATCTTATGTTCCTACCCTTTGGGAGGAATAAGGTGCTAAAAAACAAGAATAAAATTTTCTAACAAATTATTTAAAACCAAACTTGAGCAGTAATTGTACTAAAGAAAATAATAGCGAAAACCAAATAGGCCAATTTATAGGCACTAAACTGTCCATAAAAGTTGTAGAGAATTCAAAGTTGATTAAAGTCTAAAGATTGGTTCTCACTTTATATTTTAATGCAAGAAACTTGAACTTTTTTAGTTTATTGGACTTGTTGTTTCTAAAGGATAACTTCTTCCTTTTGTAGCATCAATGATTTTCCTAGTTCTTTGGCCATTTGTTTGACGTCATTCAATTCTTGATTAAGTTGCTTATCATCCTGTTTTAAAGTCTCTTACTTATGCTTAATTAGTTTGATGGAATTTTTATAATCAATAGTCTAATCCTCTAAGAAGTTAAATTATTTCCTTAGTTTTGAATTTGTGTTAGGAGATTTTTATATTTGGCCTCCTCCACTTCATAATCCTCTTAACACTTTTTTGAAAGGCTTAGTTTCTTGGAGTAAACAACTTAGTCATTGCAGGATTTCTCAAAGGAGGAGAATACTTTCTCAATTTTGCTTATAAATCTTCCAATAGAAAGTGATTAGGCTATAAAACTAATATAGGACATTATGATTAGATAAGAGACATGTTGAATTTTAATTAAGAATTGGAGTTCTTACCGCATCATAGGCTTTAGGGTCTCCTTAACTCTTATCAACTCCTCAGAGTTAATTAATAGCGTAACACTAAGAGTGTCATGCGAAGCATCTAGGAACCTTAGATTAAAGAATTCCTTAGAATTTGCTGTTGTTGTCTAAATAGTTCCTGCCTATAAGATATAAAAGAGTTTGTTAATAAGTGTGGAGAATTTTTGTATACCTCTAGTGAAGTGACTTTTATGTTCTTTGGTTTGGGGAACTTCTAACTTTTCCAAATTTTAGTTCATGAGAGAGGATAAGTGGTGGTAGGTTGATTCTTGGTTATCGATGGGAGAAAATTGAAGGTATGAAATTGTGTTAACAATAAAATAAAAGGATCTAGAAATCAATGAGGTGCAATCATTGATGTTGTCCACACAAACTTCTCTGTGGTGGAAGAAGTCTCATCTATAAGGGTGTAGTAACTTTAAGTTTTTCAATCAACTTAGTGGTAGAGCGGGTTGACTTTATAGCATATTTCTTTAAGATTGGTGTCTTTGCTTTTTAGGTGCTTAAATCCAATGGAGAGTTCTTTTTGAACTTTCTCTCAATGATAAAGCTTACAACTACTTCTACTTGTTTTTAGGGAATGATCTCTTCTTCTTTGATAAACATTTAATAGATTATGTTTTTATGTCCATATTAAGTTTGTTTTATTTGAGATTTTTATGTTATTTTTGTTCTTATTTTATTTCTAGTATGTTTTTAGGTCTATATTGCCTTCATAAATCAAAAGAAGAAGAATTCAAGTGAAATCTGGGTTAAAATGAAAGAATTGAAGTTATTTCAGTGGTACATGTTTGTGTGAAGATATATACGCTCGTGTGAGTAACATAAAAAGTCATGCAAAGGGCTATATAAGTGGCTGTGAATGTGCAAAGCTTCAAAGACATTGTTTTTACCTGTGTGAAGATACACACATAAGTAAGTCATATATAAGACCGAGTCTAATGCTTGTATAATTGATTAAATGTGTAAAATCACAAATTTTAGGTGTTTTTGACATACAAAGTCACTCACACAATTATGTTTATCCTAGAAACCCTAATGTTGCAATATAAAAGGCAATTATGAAGATTAGATGAAATAGAAGCAATTAGAGTCGAAGTTAGACAAAAAAGTGAGAGATGAAGACATAATTTTAAACCTAGAATGACAAAATTATGAAGATTAATTCAAGGATCCAATATAGAGCAACCTTTCATCAAAGTTTCAAGCAGAATACATTAGAGAATAGTGGATATATATCTTGTGGATTATTTTCTTTTTAGTTATTCTTCTAAACTTTTAATGTTTGTTTTGTTTTTTATGTTTATGAACTAAGTTTTTTTAGTGCCTAGGTATGATGAACCCTCAGTTGGGATAGATATTATGATTTGATCTTTTATTTAATACAATTTGATTGATTGATTCATTGTGAATCAATTATGTGTTTTTATTCTTGATTTAATATGTTTGAAATATTAGTTCAATATTTGATTTCATATGATTGAGATTATGAAGTCCTTTATATGAATATATCTACTATAATTGGAAGGAGTTACACGTAAGCCTAAAGATTGGTCAATATAGATCTTCTTGATTAGGGTCAAACCTAACAGTGAAATTCATAAAGCAAGTAATGTGATCTTAGGGGTTTTAACTAGAAATTGATTTCAGTTAATCAACTAAGGATTAATTATTAATAATCTTGAGAAAGATATTAACATAAAATAGGAATTTCCAAGGTCCAATAATCAATAATTGTATAATAAAATCTTAATTCTTATGAAATCTTAAGGGATTCAGTACCTAGGTACCAGATATTTGATATTGAATACTCTTATGTTATCTGTGTTTTGATTCATTATTTTTTTGAATTTTAGTTTAGTTTAGTTTAAATTAAAACGTCATCCTATTCTTTAGTTAGATAATAGAAAAGAGGTCATTACTAGTGTTTGTAGTACTTATAGTCTTTGCAGGACTGACCCATATTCAACAGTGCTAGCTATAACTATATTGTCAACTTGAGGTTTTAAACATAAAATTACATATCAAGTTTTTGACACTGTTACGAGGGACTAGAATATTAGCAACACTATCTTTTTTAATCTAGATATTATTTCTTGTTTTGTTTCTTTTATTTTTTAATTTGTTTAATTATTTTGTTAACATTTTGGTTTTTTCACTTTTACAAGTCTTGGTTTTAATTTAAGACCTAAGGAAATTCATTGCATTTAGTTGATGAAGATCCATAAATTGAGAGGACAACTCGTAGAAATCTCGAAAGGACCTTATTTAGAGAGTTTGAGTTAGATCGATAGATAGAGGAATTGGAATGTTAGATTGATATTAAAGGATCAGGAACCATGGCAGACTAACTAAAGAATATGTTTGACTACTCTAAAATGGAGTTAATAGGAGCAGGGCTAACATTGTGAGACTTACTATTATCGCCAATAATTTTGAGATTAAACTAAGTATCATTCAAATATTGCAATAGTTTGTCCAGTTTGATGGGTTACGAGATGAGGACCCCAACGCACATATATAAAATTTTCTGGAGATTTGTGATACTTCTAAGGTCAATAATGCCAATGATGATGTGATAAGATTAAGACTATTTACATTCTTATTGAAGGGTATGGTGAAGTAATGATTAACTTCTCTGCCTAGGTCATCCCTTACCACTTGAGACCAATTATCAGAGAAGTTTCTTTTGAGGTACTTCTCGCTTGCTAAGATGCCGATTGAGGAATAGCATCTCCTCCCATGCCATGATGACTTACAAACCTCATATAATATATAAGAGAGATTTAAGATGTTAATGAACTACCCATATCATGGTCTAATGCAAATTTAGACCTTCTATAATGGGCTAAATCAAATGAAAACACCCAATGCAGCTCAATGATCTCATTAAAGAACTGGCAATGAATAACTATTAGTGGTGCTCTCTCAAACAAAACTTAGAAAATTAGTGAGAGTATAGGATGTAGATGCAGTTATGTTATTGACATACCAAATTGAATATTTGAGTAGGAAATAGATGGATTAACTATGAATCCTGAATTATTTCAAGTGATGTAATATAAGGTGTACAAGCTAGGAGCTTTTAGTTAAGAAAGTCAACTATGTATGTGGATTATATAAGGAATGCTCTTAGAGCCCAAGATAATCCTTATAGTAATATATACAATCCAGGATAAAGGAATCACTTAATTTTCTTTTGAGGGAGTCAAGGACAATCGAGGACAATCCTCCACTAGGATTTCAGCAGCAGCTATTTAAGAAAAAAAGTTGATCTTAGAAGACCTCATGGCTATATTTCTTCAAAATTTAGAGTCAAGATTTCAAACCACATAATCTTCATTAAGAAATTAAAAGGCTTTTATACTTAACTTACAAATTTAGATCAGCTAGCTTATGAAGTTATGTTTCAAAAGACAACAAGGGAGTTTGCCTAATAGCGCTGAGATAAATCCTAAAGAACATGTGAAGACAGTCACCCATAGGAGCGAAAAGGAAGTGTAAGCTGATAATAAGACCCAAGGTGAAGAGGAGAATGATAAAAGGACATAAGAAAAGCTAAAGAAGTAGAGCATCCTTCGAAAGTTAAGGAATTCTAACCTACCTACTAAGTTGAAGAAAGATCACATGGATGAATAGTTTGGTAAATTCTTTGAACTTTTTTTAAAAAATTCATATTAACTTACCTTTTGTTGAGGCTATTTTGCAGATGCCAAAATATGTAAAATTCTTGAAGGAGTTGCTATCTAACTAGAGGAAGTTGGAGGATTTAGCTATTGTGACATTAAGTGAGGAATGCTCTGTAATTGTCCTAAACAAATTACCTAAAAAACTTATAGATCCAAGGTGTTTTACTATCCCTTGTTTAATTGGCATTTTGTTAGTATAAACAACTTTAGCTTATTTAGGGGCTAGTATAAATCTAATTCCCAATAAATTATTCAAGAAATTAGGATTAGGGGAACTAATACCCACTAAGATCAACGTTCAATTAGCCAATAGATCTGTTAAATATCCTAGGGATATTATCAAGGATGTATTCATTAAAGTTGATAAGTTCACTTTCCTAGTTGATTTTGTGACACTTGATATGGATTAAGATATAAAGGTACCTTTAATTATAGGTTAACCTTTCCTAGTCACTTCTAGAGTTACTATTGATGTTAGTGATGACAAACTTTTGTAGTTTCAAACATTATGTAGAATTTTGTTTCTAAAGATACACTGGAGTTGTCTATTATTCAAGGTCAAAAGAAAGAGGGGCCAACCCTATAAAGAAAGGACAAGTAGCCAATAAACTTATATCAAAGAAGAAAGAGTTCAAAGAGATTGGCATAAGTAAAGAGAAAAAGTTGAAACCCTCCATTGAAGAACCACTACAAATAGAGTTGACAAAACTACCTGATTACTTGGAATACGCATTCCATGAGAAGGATTCAAAACTTCCCATAATTATTGCATCAACTTTAAAGGTGGATCAAACAGAAAAGTTGTTAATTATGCTTAAGGAGCATAAGAGGGACATTATTTGCATGATTTATGACATTAGAGGAATTAACCCTTCCTTTTGCATAAGATTTTGATAGAGAATTTCAAGCTGCTGGTACAACCCTAAATGAGGGTGAATCCTACTATGAAGGAAAAGATAAGCTTGTAGCACCCCAATCCCATCAAACATTTGTGCATGTACGTTCATCAGACATTCGAGCACAAGCCCGACGGAAGTGGCGCACTAACTATATCACTTTCACTTAACTCATGGCAACATAAATTAAAAACATAATTATCACAATGTCTAAACCCAAATTTCCTAATCTCATTTCATAAACCATGATATCTAATGTAGCATTACATAAAACATCCATGTATATACAATTATCAAAGACCTATCAAAGTCCACAGTTTTGTCTACAAAACATGTTACATACATAAGGGATTATACAAAAAGTTTATCTAATCCTTCAGTCCCAGCTGACCGACCTTTAAGCCATGTCTTCTATCCAAAAGCAGTACTAGATCTCTTCTAAACTGT
>JANQAP020000043.1:92336-115462 GCA_026874005.2 Erythroxylum coriaceum | reverse complement strand
TGATATCAAAACAATCCATTCCTTAAGTTATAACATCAATTAACAACCTAAACTTATCAAACCTTTAACCAATTAATAAAGCAACTATCTAAGTTCATTTCAAGCCTCAATCAAGTCCAAATGCACCAAAGTAAAGTGACTTATTCTTATTTAATTCAACAATCACACAAAACATACTTTTTTTCACTTCAAAGCATTGCCCACGATCGTGGGAAGAAGCTAATATAGCTTCCACTATCGTGGGATGAGTGAACTGAAGGTTCACCATCCATTTTCTTCAATTTTTTTTCCAGATTCTAACACCTTTATACCAAATTCAAAACATATTCATAATAATCCATTAATTATACCTCAATTATACCTTAATTATACTCCAATTTCTCATCAATTTCATCTCAAATTCTAACTCAAAATCATTCAATCGGGAACTCATAAACTATTGTCTTTCATGTATAAAAAAAAACAGAAACTATCATTTAATATCATAGATGTAGTCCTAGTTCTTTCCCATTTCAAGAACACTACACTGGCACCTTTCTTTAGCATAAATTCACCTTCATTATACTTCAAATCCTGATCTAATTCATCCATATAATAAGCTATAACCTACGGTTTTTATACATGAAGAACAAAGCATAAAAGTATCCAAGTTCATCCATCATATTCTAGCACTCTTCATCATCAACATCATATTCAATCGATCCCAATTCAATCATCATGATCTTTCTATTAAAACATGCCATAAAGATCAATACTTTACTTACTTGTTTAGCTTAATTTCCACCTCAATTAATCAAGTTAACCTAGCCCTCCATGCATGCAAGATCATCACAAATTCAAGATGGAAATAGTTTGGTTTTTAGCAAGGATAAAAGACCATAATAAGAACAACAATGTTCTGGTTCTTTACCTAATTTTGTGAAGGGTGAAAGTATAGATTTGGTGTGGCAATTTAGCAAGACTTAAAACAAAACAGTGATGTGAGATAGAAGCAAGTTTCGAAGGAGAGAAAAGAAGAAGTTGGTGAATGTTCCAGCAAAAACACTTTCTGCATTAGCTTAATTCAACTAGGTATAAGGTGTCACCAAGTTTCAATAACATATGTCACTAGGCATGCATTCCATTTGTCCCATATATAAGCTTCCAAATGTCACCAATATGCTATGCCATTTGTCACTCAATCATTGTTGCCATATGTCAATTAATTACCTATGCCAATTGTCACTAAATTTTCCATATCAAATGTCACTCATTTTTATAGGCTTAGTCATCCTAATTTTTCATGTGTCAACTTATCTTACCACTTAACATTTTTCCTAAGCTAAAAGTACATTTTAATTCATCAAATTTCCAATTGTAGCAATTAATTCCAAATTTACTAATTATAATCCACCAAACAAAAATTGAAGACATAAATAATACACAATTAACATTATGATAATTTTAAACCTTTCATACCCTAAAATATGTCAATTAAGTGGACATACAATCTTTGCAATGTTTCTTAAATCATGATTCATGTGTGTATGCGAATATTATGCATATGAATAAAACACATTTCATAAATTCTCAATGATATTACTCATGTGCAATATTTTAATGTTCTAACCCTTAGTATGGAAACAGGCTATTACAATTAACCACCCTTATGAAATTTTGTCCTCAAAATTCTTACCTGATTGATTAAATAGATGGGGGTACTGATTCCTCATGTTCTCCTCAGTTTCCCATGTGGCTTCTTCCTTTGAATGATTACTCCAAAGGACTTTAACCAATGGGATCACTTAGTTTCTCAATTGTTTAGTTTGATAATCCACTATTTTAACCGGTTCCTCAACATAACTTAAATTACTTGCAATTTCAACTTCTTGTGGTGATAAATATGTGTCGGATCTGACTAATATCTCCTGAGCATATTAATATGAAACACATTATGGTTCTGAGCCATCTCTACTGGTAATGCTAACTTGTAAGCCAATGGTCCAACTCTCTCAGTAATCTTATATGGACCAATGTATCTAGGGCTTAACTTACCTTTTTTTACCAAACCTTGGCACTCCTCGCCAAGGTGATACTCTCATAAACACCTTATCTCCCACTTGGTACTCCATATCTCTCTAGTGGTGATCTGTATAACTTTTTTACCTATCTTGAGCTACCTTTATCCTACTGCGGATCAATTTTATCTTATCAATAGTATCTTGAATCAGTTCTGGGCCTTCAACAATCCTTAGACCCTCTTCATCCCAATACAAAGGTGAACGACACTTTTTGCTATATAATGCCTCATATGGAGCCATTCCAATACTACTATGTTAGTGATTATTATATGTAAATTCAATGAGAGCTATATATTGATCCCATGCTCCTTGGAACTACAAAACACAAGCTCTGAGCCTATCCTCATTAGTCTTAATAGTTCTTTCACTCTGTCCATCTGTCTGAGGATGAAATGTTGTACTAAAGTTTAAATTTATACCTAATGCTGTTTATAAACTACCCTAAAATCTAGAAGTAAATTTAGGATCCCGATTTGACACGATAGATATTGAAACTCTGTGTAATCTCACTATCTCATTTACATACCTCCGACCTAACTGATCCAGTCTGTTTGTAACACCTACTTACCTGCTGAGAGGATATACCCCCTAGGAGGATATTGAGATGCTTCATAAAACATAACCAAAATAATCCAAAACATACTAAACATTTTAATATTTTTTCCTCAAGCAAACACACACACACACACACACACACATACACACATACACACACATATATATATCATTTCATCAGATGTTGAACTATAAACAGAACATATTAAACACATTGTATTTATCACATATACATGCCTTAACTCCAAAATCCATCCTATATTATAGTTATTACAAACCATATATCAAAGTACAAAATATCTCATCATAATGTGTACAATTTAAAAATAACTACAAACTTAACATTTTTCAAAATAAACATATCCTTCTTGGCCACTGCGGTTGTCTTTGTCCCAGCCTTAAACCTTCTTTTCATAACCTACATGGAGGCAAAACCACCGTGTTAAGCATACAGCTTAGTAGGGAATAACTAAACAAGATATAACATGGTGACTGTTTTTAACAGTCGTCTAACATTCACATATATTGAATCAGATCATACTATAAATAATCTTTAATTATACAACTTAAAGAACAATCCAAACATTACTTGCTTCATAACAGAATATAATTCATCAAAACAGAATTTTATTATTTTAGAATAGAATATATAAATATCAAAACAGGACATGTTTCTTTTAGATCAGAATATAATGTATATCAAATCAGTTCATAATTTATGTTAGATTAGAGCTTTAACTCGTATCAGAACATAATTTAACGTGTATCAGATCAGAACTTAATTTGTGTCAGAACTGAGCATGTATCAAAACACAAAATAGGTTAGCTTGCTAATCCTTTTTACAGAAATGGGTAACGAGACTAGAACAGGAGATACCTATGATTGGTATCATAGAACATGAGAGACTTATGTCTCAGTAACAGGAGACACTGAAGTGTCAATACCAGGAGACACCTTAGTATCACAGGAGAAGCTATAGGCATGCCTATTTACCCACGATTAGGACTTGGCAGTTTTAAAACAAAACATGTCACATTTTAGAATTTTCATGCCAAAGATATATTGCAAAACATATGACTTTATTCCATTTTGTTCAACCTGAACATATTCACTCACATTCAGTAAACTCAATATGACATAAACATAAGCATTTGTTTCAATACAATAACGAAGCATTAAGTCATTACACATTACATATAATCACTAAAGTTCCTACAAACATTCATACCTAATTCATAATACTCGTATTCTTCAAACCACATTTGCATTCATAGGTATGCTTCCTTCCATTAACAATTCTTAAGTTTCAAAATTAGACACTTTGATATCAACTAACACTTTCCTTAAGTTATTACCTCAATTAACAATCCAAACCTTATTCAACATTTAATTAACTAATTCCACATCAAACTAGGTTCATTTTACACCTTAATCAAGTCCAATTACACCATTATAAAGTGCCTTAACCTTATATAGTCCAAAAAATATAAGAAACCAACCCTTTTCCCTTCTAAACCATTTCCTACGACTGTGGGAAGGTGCCATATAAATCCCACGATCGTGGGATGAGTAAACCAAACATTCACTCACCCATAACCTTCATTTGGTTTCCAAAACTTGCCTCCTTCACTTCTATTCAATACACCTTCAATATAGACCCTTAATTATGCTTCAATTCTACCTTATTCATGCTCCAATACCTCATCAAACTCATGTCCAAAACTAATTCAAAATTCATTCATTAGGCAGCTCACAATCAATATCTTTCATACATCAAAACTAAAACACAATTTGTCATACAAAGATCAATTTTCCAGTACTTATTTATCTTCATCATAACATATATTCCATGCCAATTCAATCATCAGAGAACTTATATTAATATATGCTATCAAGTTTAGAATTTCCTTACTTGTTTAACTTCAAGTTCATACTTCAAAGAACTAACCAAACTAGCCCTTCATGTAATCAATACACTTTCAAAATTAAGGTAGATGTAAGATGAGCTTAACACCAAGATGATAATAACTTAGAAGGTAGTATAAGGTAGTTTTCTTAATGCAGGATCATGTAAGTACTTCAAGTGACGATGATGATCCAAAATCAAGCAAAAATTCCAAAAGTTGAGAGGGAGTAAGAGGTTTCGGTGGTGAGAGTAGTGAGAAGGCAGCAGAAACACCAAATGAGCTAGAGTGATTTAGCTCTTGCTTTGCAAGGTGTCCTAACTTTGAAGGAATACATGCCCTTCCATAGAGTGACCTACATGGAAAACATATGAGTGAACCACTTGTCTTCTTATCATGCTGCCTAATGCCACAATTAAATTAGGCCACTTGTCACTTAGCCAGTATGCCAAATGTCAATGCATTAGCTATGCCAAATGTCACTAACTCATAGGCTTACTCATCAAATTTTCCATGTACCAACTTGTCTTGCCACTTGACCTTTTTCTAATCCAAGTGTAAATTTTAATACCTCACTTCTGTAACGGTAACAATAAATTCCAAATCATTAAGTATGATCCATTAAACCAAAATTCAATACGTATACAACTTACAATCATATCACAATTTTAACACCTATTATATATACCTTCATGAATATGTAATATTTCAACTAGGGTATAATTTAGGGCCTTACATTTCTTTCTCCCTTAAAAGAATTTCATCCTCAAAATTCATACCTGATGAGAATAGCTGAGCATACTGAGCTCTCATGGTTGATTCTAGTTCCCATGTTGCTTCCTCGAGTCCATGGTGTTGTCAGAGTACTTTCACCAAAGGTATTTGCTTATTTTTGAGTTATCAGACTTCTCTGGCTAAAATAGACACAGGCCCTTCTTCATAAGTCAAATCCGATTGTACTTGAATTTCTTATATAGGAATCTTATAAGTATCATCTGACTGATATCTTCTTAACATCAAAACATGAAACACATCATGTAACTTGGCCAACTCTCCAGGAAGGGCTAATTGATAAGCTACTGGTCCAACTCTCTTAAGAATCTCATAAGGACCGATGTCTTGTGGACTAAGCTTATCTTTCTTCCTAAACCAAAGTATGTGTTTCCATGGTGATACTTTTAAAAATTCCTTATCACCAACCTGATACTCAATATCTTTTCTTTTTAAATCAGTATAGGACTTCTACCTATCACTGATATCTTTCAATCTTTTTTAGATAACTTGAACTTTCTCTTCAGTATCTTTCACAATATTAGGCTTGATCATCTTGTTTTCACTTAATTCAGTCCACCATACTAGAGTTCTACACCTCTTACCATATAGGGCTTCATGAGGTGCCATGCCAATACTAGTCTAATAACTATTGCTATAAGCAAACTCCATAAGAGAAAGATAGTTATCCCAACTTCCTAGAAATTTTAACACACAACCTCGAACCATATATTCCAATATCTAAATAACTCGTTCAGATTGTCCATCTGTCTGGGGATGCAAAGCAGTACTGAATTTGACTTGAGTACCTAAAGCCAAGACTTTTCTAGAATCTTGAAGTAAATCGAGGATCACGGTAAAATATAATAGATAGTGGCACCCTATACAACCTCACTATCTCATTCACATATAGGTCGGCAAGCCTATCTAATGAATAATCAGGATGAACAGGTAGAGAGTGAGCAGATTTGGCGAACTTATCTAAAATCACCCATACAACATCATACTACCTTTGAGTGAGAGGAAGTCTAGTGACAAAATCCATGGTAATGTTATCTCATCTCCATTGAGGAACGGAAATAGGATGTAACAAACCAGATGGAACCTAATGCTTAGCTTTAACTTGTTGACATGTCAAACGTTTGGATACATAATTTATAATATCCCGTTTCATACTCGACCATTAGTAATGCTGCTTCAAATTTTGATACATCTTATTTCCACCAGGATGTATAGTAAAGATAATATTATAGGCCTCAAACAATAACTTTCTCTTCAATTCATCATTTGTTGGCACACACAATTGATCTTTATAATACAAATCACCATCTCCTTTCATAGAAAAATCAGGCTGTTTGCCTTCTTGAGTAGCCAAGATAAGTTGTTGTAATTTATCATCAACTCTCTGAGCATCACAAATTTCTTGCTTCAAGGTAGACTTAGCTTTCAGCTGAGCTATTACAGCTCCATCAAATACAAGTCCCCATTCAACCTACTGCACTGATAAAGCCGAAATGGTCTTTCGACTTAAGGCATTAGCCACGACATTAGTCTTACCCAGATGGTAATCCACATTGCAGGCTTAGTCTTTAAACAATTCCAACCAACATCGTTGTCTCAGATTAAGTTCCTTCTAGGTAAGCAGATACTTCAAACTCTTATAATCAATGAAGATCCTACATTTTTCACCATAAAAGTAGTGTCTCCAAATTTTCAAAGCAAACACTACCACTGCAAGCTCAAGATCATGTGTAGGGTAGTTCTGTTCGTGAGGTTTTAATTACCTAGAAGAATATGCAACTACTTTTCCATCCTGTATCAAAACATAGCCCAAACCATTTCTAGATGCATCACTATACATAATATACTCCTTACAAAAAATGGGTTGAGCCAACACAAGAGGTTCTATAAGCATTCCTTTCAGTTGATCAAAACTAGCTTGACATCTATTGGACCATTCATACTTCACTCCTCTCCGTAGCAATTTAGTCAAAGGGAACGCTATCATCGAGAACCCCTTCACAAATCGACGATCGTAACCTACCAATCCCAAAAAACTTCTTACTTTCGTCACATTTTGTGGTGGCTTCTAGAAGATACTGAACATGGTTATGTTCATTCTTAGAATAGACCAGGATATGATCTATGAACACCACAACAAACTAGTCTAAATAGGGCCTAAATACTCTAGTCATCAAATCTATGAATGCAGCTAGAGCATTAGTTAACTCGAATGGCATTATTAAGAACTTATAATGTTCATAACGTGTCCTGAATGCAGTCTTTGAAACATCCACATACTTTACCCGAAGTTCATAGTATCCTGATCACAGATCTATCTTTGAAAAATACTTCTGTGCCTTTCAATTGATCAAACAGATCTTCTATCCTTGGCAACAGATACTTATTCTTCATTGTGACTCTGTTCAGTTGCCTATAGTCGATGCACATTTGGAAAGTACCATCCTTCTTCTTAACAAATAGAACCGGTTCTCCCTAAGGTGAGACACTGGGTTAAACGAACCCCTTATCCAGAAGCTCTTGGAATTGCACTTTCAACTCCTTCAATTCAGTGGGAGCCATCCTATACGGTGCTCAGGATATAAGAGCAGTGCTAGGCATAACTTCGATAGACAACTCCATTTCCTTTTCAAGAGGGTGTACGGGTAGCTCTTCAATTTCGTATGAATAATGTTTTCAGGATAATGTAAATTTTATTTTCACTAAAAGGTAAATTAGGAACCTAACACTGAATGACAAGTATTAAAGTCAAACAATAGTCAAAAAATTTGGAGTTGACTGGTATAGAAATGGGTTAAAAATAAATTCAATCGGATGGATTTATAATATATCAAGATTGACCTTGTTTTAAATTATTGTGGAGTAAATTTGAAACATTCTTAGGCTGAAACATAAAGTTTTCTTTGTCATAATATTATTACCTACAACTAAAGGCAAGTGAACCTATTACTTTATAATAATATAATAATGAATAAAGCACTGATCTTATAAGGAAGCAATAGTGATATTTAGTACAATTTCCTATTATTATTTAGTCAATTAAAAAAGATTAATTTGGTGATTTCTTTCTAATCTAAAATTATATTTATATAGAATAAAATGCCACTAGAAACATAACAAAGCAAGTTATTAAAAAAGAAATCAAATATAAATAAACATCTAGATAAAGAATTCTCCCAAAATAATCTTCAATTCCAGGAAGGTAAACAATTCAATTTAAGTAGCCAAGTATCACCATTTTTTTCTCAATCACCTCATTTGATAAACACCTAGATCTCTATATGATTAAAATTTAATCTCAACCTAACCTAGAAAAAATTTTAAATTCAACTAAAACAAATTTACTTAATATATAAAGCAAACATAAAAAGAGTAAAATTCTAAGACAATAAGTATTTTAACATGCCGTATTGAAGACAAAACTAATGTAAATGTGTTCTTAATTCTTTTTATATATGTATGGAGCATCATTGAATAGGCTAAAATGTCATCCCAAACTTTTTGTATAAGGGTAGATATCATGTCATATAAGTACCTTCAGTTACTCAATCAGGAGATAGTTTCAATTCATTACGATTGCCACTCATAACTTTGACCATTCGATCAAATTAATAAAGTAGAATTTGTTTGATGGTTAGCTTTATTCAATAGTTATTGTTATTTTTTATTCTCAATCAGTATGGACTAGTCAGCCACTAGTGATGCTAAACTCTAAATCAAAATATGTTAAAGTCATATAGTGAGCAAATCAACCAATCTAAGAATCATTCTTAAAAATATTTCATCATGTTTCAACTAAACTACTCATTAGTGATCATTTTTTTAACCTAATGTAGTCAAATTACAATGTAATATTATTCCTAATTAATTACTTATTTACCTTATTATTCTAGTTTAATTTCCCAAAATTGTAACTCACTATGCTAATTGCAAATGGATCAAATGCTTATAATGTTTCTTATTAACTAAACTATGGACCAAAATTATCTTCACATGCACTTAAATTATACATTTTTTCCAACGGACAAATATAAAGCACATATAATAAATAAAAGTACATAAGGGTGGATAAAGATGAAAGAAAATTAAGATAAAAAGTTCTCTCAACTGTAGTTATAGATGTTTCTTTTCTTTGAATTGTATTGACGATAATCACTAAGAGTTAGGGACATACAAAAAACAAACAACCAACTACATGGAAAATAATAAGATGTAAAGAAAAAATAAAAATAAAATAAATGAAATAAATGAATAAAACATAAATAAAAATTTGGGTTGCTTCTTAACACATGCTTCTTTATAAGTCTTTTGTTTGGACTTCATTCTTAAATTTGTAGCAATTTTAAAGGGTGAATGTCTTCCCTTATTGATCAAGGTTATTTCTTATGTATCGTTTCAACCTATGACCATTCACCTTAAATGTTCCATTCATTGGATGTAATAGCTTATCTACTCTATAAAGGAATACTTCAATTATTTGTAAACATACCATACCATTATGGTAATAATCCTAAGCGAGAGTTATAAAGTAATAACTAGTTGTGCTTTAAACTTTTTGTCATCTTGATGTGTTAATCATGCTTTAAAAATTCGTGCCATTACTTAGTTCGCTCCTTATAGATTTGTGCATTCTCATATATAGACAATCGCAACTTTTTAGCCTCATTCAATTAAATTACTCTCTGTTTGCCTTTACATTTTAAATTAAAATTTTAAAATTTTATTAAAAAGCTTTATGCACTAGCTTGCTTGATAAATGTTAGGTCTTCCTAAAAATTAACCTTTGTGGATTGATTATAATAGGCACTTTATAAGCTGTCTTATAAGCACATAGAGCATCATCAAAAGTTTTTGGCCAATCTTCCTAGAATTCTCTACAATCTTTTCTATAATTTTTTTATTCCCTATTTGATTCTTCTACTTAGCTATAAGATTGAAGATGGTAAGGGATGCAATTTAAGTTGTGACATCATATTTTCTTAATAATATTTCAACTCAAGCATTACAACAATGTGTTCCCCTATCATTAATAAATTCTCTAGGTGTGATAAATCAAGTAAATATATTATGTAAGAATTTAATTAAGGCATATTAGTTAGTAAAACCAAAATTTTTATCCATTTAGAAACATATTTTACAACCACGAAGATGTATTTATTCAAATAACTTAGAAAAGGGCTCATAAAATAAATTACCCATATATTAAATAGTTCTTATACTAAAATATTGATCAGAGGCATTTTGTGTTTTCTAAATATAAATAATTATCATAAAATTGAACATTCATGTGAGCATCTTTAAATATAATTGGCTAACAAAAATTTGTCTATAGAGCCTTGGCTATAGTTTAGGTTGCTCTAAAATCATTTCTTACTTCCCTAAAATGACAACGCTTTATTCTTGTATGCATCTCCACCTAAAGTATGCATCTTCTCAATCACTTTGTCAATATAAATTTTAAATAAGAACCAATCTTCCCATACATATCACCTTCTATAAGAAAATAATTTCTTCTTTTATTGATACAAGAGACTTTTAGGCAGGAGTCCAACTGCTAAATAGTTAGCAATACCAATGATTTATAGGATTAAAGTATTAACCTTTTCAAAATATAGTTATTTATTTGTGAAGGAATTGTTTATGTCCTCCTAGACTAGTTCCTCCCTATTTAGATTTTCAAGGCGAATAGATGATATGATGCTCAGTTCTCTACTTCTTTTTATCCTTAATCATTAAATTAAACTTTTGCGATAAAATAATCCACTTAATCAATCTAGATTCAGCTTCATTTTCTAAAAAAAAGTACCTTAATGTTCTGTGTAAACTATTAAGGAAAGTTTTATATATTTAAACCCCTCAATATACTATAAGCACATAGGTCATGGGTGTAGTATGTCAGGTGTAGATCCCTCAAGGAGTTTTCGAACTAATCTAATTCTAAGTTATCTAAGGCCTAAAGAATTATTAAAATGAAAATAAAAAGTACATTGAAAAGTAAACACGTGAAGATGATTGATTGGAATTAATTGTCAAATTAACATACAAACAATCACATTGAGCACTGCCAAATTCACAATGGAAATGACAAAAGGAAGATTAGCCGATTATGAGAATGGGGATTTATCTTATCATCAAAAGCTAATATGATTATTTTTGAGTTAATACGGTATCGGTCCTAAACTTTGGTGGATTGCTCTCTCTCAAGTTATAATCATTAAACCCTAAGTCATAACCCTAATTGAATTATGGAATTTGTAATCTCTCAATTAACAAAAAAAACCACCCATAAATCTAATCAGATCTTAAGCTCTTTAATAAACTACCAGGTCCTCACATGAGATCTCTCTTCCTGTAAATTCCCTATTTGATTATTTACGGGATCTATTAGATTGTTCAACTCTCATTACCCAATCTAATAGTTTTACTTTCAGTTCACTCTTTAGATTTGTTACCAAAGCATGCAAATACAACAAATAATTAAACTCCCAATGTATTAACATCAAAAGAAATCACATTAACATTGATTCAAGAACAAATCCCTAAAGAAGTTTAGAACATCATCATCTAACCTAAATCCATCACTATCAAATCCATCTTATACATTCAAAAGAAAAAACAATAAAGATGAAGTGAAATTTCACTTGGAAGGATCAGAATAGATTAGGAAGATAGTAGCACTGCAATCCTTCTTCTCCTTTTTCCTTTCTCCTCCTCCTCTCTTCTTGTTCCTCTCTCTTTGGATCTTTCTCAAAGTGGAAAAGAATGGAGCTCCTTTTAGGGATTTTTTCTTTATTTATATAATCTTTTCCATTTTAGGTAAACCATAGGATTTTCCTAGGACCAAAGAGTCCCAAATGTCCCTTCGTAAATCACGTTCGGGACACTTTCTGCCTTGTCTGTCACCTAAGCCATGATCGAGGCACTTGATTTTCACTCTCTTTTATGACAATGGCAGAAGGAGCCATGATCGTAGTAGAGCTTCATGCTTTTGTCATGATTGGGCCATGATCGTGTCGTTGAGCCTTGTTCCGGGATTCCTCCAAATTGTCTCTATTCTTCGATATTTGATCTGAAACAGTAACATACATATCAAAGCACCTCAAATACCATGCTTTAACCTATAAAACACTCAAAACATATATGTTTAACGAAATAACACAATCCTAACCTAAACATGTACTAATCATTCAATTTAACAACTAAACACATACCGAACTACCCACTGAAACATTATACAACCTAGCACTATCAACATCCCCACACTTAAACTTTTACTTGTCCTCAAGAAAAAACAAAACAAGCAAAACAAAAACACACCAAGCATAATTAACAACAAAACACACACATATGCAATAATGGATCATTGACATTAAACTTCACATAGCAAATTTAACTACAAACACGATCCCTCAAGTTGTTCTAGCTTATTAACTTGTGAAAGCTGTGTCTAAGTACTTTGGACCAAATATACATACTAATCAAGACCTTAATGCCAAACTCATTCACTCTTATCACTTACCCACATTCACATTGATAATTATTCGGCCAATCAAAATTGTAACTATCCTTAAGTAGGTTTTCATGAAAATTTGAGTTATTAACTAAGATTGGTAGGATTTATTAAACAAAGCACTATTTTTATTGCTTTAATTGACATAAACCTAGCCTTTTGACGTGAAGACAAACATTTGTGATGAATGTCCCCCAGTTACTTAACTAGGCCATATTTTTATTAAGCAACTTGGTTGGAATGTCATTATAGTCTTTTGACGTGAAGGAAAACATTTGTGATGAATATCCCCTGGTTAGTCAGCTACATCACATTTTCAACTAGCTACTAGCTCTATTCATTACTCTATTTGTTTCAAAAAGGGCCAGTAGAATAGTTATTTATTAAACAAAACACACACATATATATATATATATATATATATATATATATATTTTCTTGCTTACCTCATTTGGTTAGCTAACCATTCTCATGAAAAGATACAAACAATGTTATGTATTCAATTGACCTAAAATTATAAATAAATGTGGTAAATTTCTAGAGTGAACGAACTAACATTATATCCTAATCAATATGCATATTTAACCGAAACAACCTAGAACACTAATTTCACAAGCTAATAAATCTTCATAACCTAAAAGACTACGTTCAAAGCTAAATCAATTCCGTTAAGTCCTAGCCATTGACACATTCACATGAATCACATTATACAATCTGAAAAAAACTAACATATAGCATGTAAAATTCACATTCAAACAAAAACATATAACACACACAAACCTCTCTACACTTGGACAACACATTGTCCTTAATATGAGAAGAAAAACAATAATACATAAGGTGGGAATAAAAATTAACAAAATAAGAGAAACAAGAGAACAATTGAAAATAACAATAAAATAAAAGATAAGGGTTAGGTATAGAACCCGTCATGGTGATTAAGGGCAGAATCTTAATTTAACATCGAGATTGCTTTCTTATATTATAATTGATTAATAAAGAGTAAGAGAATTAGTAAGCCAACCTAGTCCAAATTAATAAGACTTATTTATGGAATTTAAAACAATTCTAACTGCACATCAATTTAAATCTAACTACCCAAATGTGCTAATTTATGGTCATTAGCTTAACCTTACATCTTTCAAAACTCAGCTGGGATCAATTATGACTGGCTTGCTTTTACCTTTGTTGCCTAAATTCAATTTCGTAGCCTATAAATAAGTTACAAATTGCAAGATAATCAAAAGGACAATATTAATAAAATTAAAAAACTAATTAAGTTCAATGATGTCTTTTTTATTAACAAGCTGTCAATAAAATAGGGAATAACAAAACTCCCTTAATCTTTTGTGGATTACAGCAATTTTTCCTGTAAGAGCGTGAGTTGTTCTTGTTCTTCTTGAGTCACCCTCATCTCTTCTTCTTTCGCTTCGTGAGCAGAGACTTCCTTATATTCTTCAAGCTCTATGTCCATTGTCATCTGTTCTTCTTCTTCTGGCTCCTTTAAAGATTTTACCACATCAATTTTCCTGAATGAGTCACCCTTCTTTTTTTTTTTCTTTTGGTCTTCTATAAGGTGGGATTCAGCTTGTTTTTTAGATGTTGTTTCTAACTTTTTCCCAATCCTAATTGTGATAACCTTACACTGCTCTCTTGCATGTACTTCAATGTTGCTCAGACATTTTTCCACACTTCTCTTACAAAATTCATGGGAAAGCTGCCTCATTTGAAGCTCTAAGTTGTGAATAGAAGTGGCATGGTCTTCCATTACTTGCTTAAACTTCTCTTCTAGTCTCTTTTGGGCCTCTTCCACATTTATGAGCTTATCCATGATCTTTTTCCAATTTAGAATCCCATGAACTAGACTCATCTTGCTAAAATCCTAGCAGGTCTTGATGTCCCATATGAGTCCTTACATTATTAGACCAATAGAAATTTAGGTAGTTCTGCCAAATCGGATTGTAAGTGTTCAAATAAGGATGATGACTTTCCTAACCAAATTATGCCTCATTGAAGTCTGCAAGGGTCCTTTGCTCCCTATAATGTGTTTCCTCCATATGTTACTTTCTATCTCTTCTTGATATTTAACTTTTGCAGACTTCTCATTGTTGCCTTGTGATGTCCAAATTGATGTGTCTTCTAGTTTGCACCCAAACTTCCTTCTCTTCTTTCTTTCCTTACTTTTTGTTTTTGATTAATTTCTTATGATTGGATACCACAATCACATAAGGTGATGAAAATTTCTTAGACCAAAAGAATTCAACTAATCTTACTAACTCCCCGGCAATGACATCAAAAACTTGTTGAGATAAGTTTTAATATATTTAAAACCCTCAATATACTACAAACACATAGGTCATGGGTGTAGTATGTGAGGTGTCGATCTCTCGAGGAGTTGTCGAACTAATCTAATTCTAAGTTATCTAAGGCCTAAAGAATTATTAAAATGAAAATAAAAACTACATTGAAAAGTAAACACGTGAAGATGATTGATTGGAATTAAAATGTAAAATTAACACACAAAGATTCAAATTGAGCACCACCAAATTAACAATGTAAATCACACAAGGAAGATTAACCGATTATGAGAAGGGGGACTTATCCTATCATTAAATGCTCACATGATTACTTTAGAGTTAATATAGTATCGGTCCTAAACTTTTGAAGGGTGTATTACTCTCTCTCAAGTTATAATCATTAAACCCCTAATTGAATTATGAAATTTGCAATCTCTCAATTAATAAAAAAACATACAAATCCAATCACATCTTAAGCCCTTTAATAGACTACAGGGTCCTCACAAGAGATCTCTCTTCGTCTAAATTCTTGATTTGATTATTTATGTGATCTATTAGATTGTTTAACCCTTATTACCTAATCTAGTCGTTTTGCTATCGATTCAGTCTCTTGATTTGTTACTGAAGCATACAAATACAACAAATAATCACAACACCTAATGTACTAACATCAAAAGAAATCACATTAACATTTATTTAAAAACAAAGACCTAACGAAGTTTAGAACATCATCATCAAATCGAAATCCATCACTATTAAATCCATCTTATACATTCAAAAGAAAGAACAATATAGTAGCACTGCAACCCTTCTTCTCCTTCATCTTTTCTTCTCCTTCTCTCTTCTTCTTCCTCTCTCCTTGGATCTTTCTTAAAGTGTCAAAAAATGGAAGTCCTTCTAAGGTTTTCTTTCTTTTTATAGTCTTTTCCATTTTAGGTAAACCCTAGGGTTTTTTCGGGTCCAAAAAGTCCCAAATGTCCCTCAATAAGTCACATTTAGGAGGTTGTCCGTGCTGTTTGTTCCAAATGTCATGCATGGGCTATGATCGTGGCACTTGATTTTAGCTCTCTGCCATAATCGTGGAAAAAGGAGCCACGATTGTGGCAAACCCACCATACTTTTGTTAAGATCGTGGCTCAAGGGCCACGATCGTGGCCCTAGGCCTTACTCTAGTCTTCATCCAAATTCTCTCCATTCTTCAATATTTGATCTGAAACACTAACAAACACATTAAGACACATCAAATACACAAATTTTAAGCTCAATAACATGCTTTACCCTATAAAACACTTAAAACACAAATGTCTAACGAAATAACACAATTCTAACCTAAACATGCTCTAATCATTCAATTTAACAACTAAACACATACTAAACTACACACTAAAACATTATCAACCTACCACTGTCATAAAATTTGACTTTAAAAAGGATAATATATAAAAATTATCAAATGTAAAGAATACAACCAATAATTCCTTAATGATAATTTCGTTTTTTTGTACATTTGTCAAGGTTTTATTGGCATATCATATTAGTTGAAAATTTTTATTCTTCCTTTATCCAAGCATTACTCCAATAATTAAATCACTCGCATCACATCTCAAATCAAAGGAGAGATGCCAATCTAATGCTAACATGATATAGGCATTAGTCAACTTCTCCTTTAAAGTGCCAAAACATCTAAACAGACCAATTAAATCCTTTTAAAGTAGGTCACTTAGTAGGTAAGTTATCTCAAAAAATCCTTAATAAAAATTTATGAAGATTGATATGTCCTAAGAAACTTTGAATTACCTTAACTAATACCGGTGCTAGCAACTTCTCAATAGCATCAACCTTTTCCCTATCCACCTCCATCCTTTAATGATAAATCTTGTTCGCTAATGTTATCCATTCTTGTACCATAAAATGATATTTTTCATAATTTAGCACTAAATTGATCTCTTTATATAAATGGCGTATTGGCTCTAGATTATAGAGACACTACTTATATGAATCACCAAAAATTAAAAATTCATATATAAAATCTCCATATTTTTAACCATATCCTCAAAATTAGCCATCATACATTTTAAAATATTATAGGTGCATTTCAAAATTTAAAAGAAATTCTTTGATATGCAATGTTTCATATGGGAAGGTAAACATAGCCTTTTTTATTCTAAATTTGAAAATAACATAAACACCCATCCAAGAAGCAGTATAATATATGTCAAGAGAGTCATTCCAACATTTGATTGATAAAGAGTAAAGGGAAATGGTCTTTGTCAGTTTCATCATTCAATCTCCCATAAATAATGCACATTCTTTAACAAGTGATAGTCCTCACTGGAATCAATTGATTGTTCTCATTAAGAAAAAATGTCATCCACTCTTATTAGGACTGAACTATATAGAATTACCTAAGAGCTTTCATAAGTTGGATATGACTTTTGTCTAGTAGTTTAATCACTTTAGATTTCATTATGGAATCAATATTTGGATTCAACCACCTTTGAGGTTATGCCATTAGGTTGTAGCCTTATTTTATCAAAATTTTTTAGGTCCAATAAGAAGGAATTATTACCTATAAATCTAAGATTTTCTTTGCCAATGGCTTGCCATGATTCTTTAGTACCCTCAAAAACTTCTCCCTAATTTTCTTCAATCAACACACCTACCATAATCACTAGTACCCTTGAGTTTCTATCCAATAATGCATATTAAATATGAAATGGTAGTTATTTTATCTTTAAAGCTAGTGTTTCCTCTTTGGAAGATTTAATTTTTTGCTAGCTTAAAATATCCATCCCTTTTAAATTATGTTTCCATATGATAATCTCATTCACCTTCAAATATGCTACTTTCTCTAATATCTATTCATGCTTTAAATTCTTTTCATGATGCAATACCCTAATGTATCTTGTCATACAATTTCTTAAAAAGAGTTAGAAATTTAAACATCTATGATAGAGTAAAAGAAATCATCATAAGAAATATAGTATTCATCACCTATATGATATTAAACATAATTCACTCTTCTCTGACCTTAATGATATATTTTCCTTTGTTAACAATTATAATAGCTTTTACTATTAAAAAGAAGGGTTTACTTAGGCTTAAAATACCTTAACACCTTCATCCATATTAATTATAAGAAAACTAATTAGGAAATAAACTTGTTAATTTTAACCTAAAATCTTTAACAATTCTACTAGAATCAATCTATTAACTAATTAAAGTCTTACCTTAGTTGTTTAGGTTCTACAATCTTACCTTAATTGGTTTAGGCTTTATGATAATTGTGATTTGCATCATGTTTTAGTATTTAATTTAGTATTAATTTGAGTGTTTAGTATGTGTTTAGGTTAGAATTGTGTTAGTTTATATGTTTTAAGTATTTTTTATAGGTTAGTATAAGTCTTTGAGCTTAAATGTTATGTTTTTGAGGTACCTTGATGTGTTTATTAATGTTTCAGGGCCAACAAAGAAGAATGGAGAAGTTTCAGAAACTTTCGAACCGAAACTTCGGCCCACGATCATGGCATAATAGGTGACAAAAATGTATGAGCCAATATAACCCAAGCGAGGTCTGATCTTGGCCACGATCATGACACTTGGGCCACAATCGTGGCAGAAAGGGGTAGATACTGGTCATGATCGTGGTAGGTTGGGCCACGATTATGGCTTGCATTGGGCAGACGCGAAAACAGGTGAAAATGTCAAGTTTCGAGGAACTTTTCAGACCGTTTCGATCCTGGACAAACCCTAGGGTTGCCAAGGTATTTAAAGAACATGATGAATACAGAAGGAGAGCTTTTTTGCATAAGCCAAGATTTGACCCTAGAGAGCTTTATCAAGAGATTGAGGAAGGAAACAAAGGAAGAGAGACATGGAGAAGACGCCTACGAGAAGTACTTCCCATAACAAGAGTTTTCTGGCCGTTGCTGCCTCCACCATCCATTCTGTTCATATTTTCCAACTTTGTTTTCAATTTTATTGATGTATAGAATTGAGATAGTTGTTGAGAATAGATTCGTTTAATGTTGAGATATGTCTATACTCACCTTTGGGAATTTTGTATTTGATACTAATGAAAGTTGATTGATTGCATTTTTATTGAGTTATTTGTGATTTGATTTATACACTTCATAATTCTGTAACAAGCTGAGAGGGTGAACTGAGTGAAAATCATTAAATTGCGCTAACGAGAGTTAGGTAGTTTAATTGATTAAGAATTGAATGAAATCGGTAAAATTGTGTAATGAGAGATCGTGCATAGGTTTACAGTAGGTTATTGGATAAATTCAGGTATAATTTAAGTTTGGGGTAAATTATGAATCGAGAGGTTGCAATTCTATAATCTAAATTGGGGTTAAAGATTATAACTCGAGAGAGAGTAATCCACCCTAGGACCATCTAGACCCGATAATTCAATAACTTCATAATCAATTAGTTATTTGTTAAAGTCGGATTAAAATCCCCTTTCTCTCAATTGGTAGTTCCTAGGTTGAGTCTTGATTTGGTTGTGCAATTGCTATCTTGTTTATAATTTCAAATTTGATTATTGGAATTAATTACGTGATTGAATAATTTCTTGTTTTAGTTTTGTTCATTTTGAGTTATTGCAATTTGTTTTCGGCCTTAGATTTTAGGATTAGATTAACCCTCCTCGTGGGATCAATTCTTTAGGTACTACGCGAACGACTCGTGCACTTGCTGTATTATCGAGGTTAAAAATATTAAAAATTTTTCATATCAGAAACCTACAATCATTCTACTAGTCCTAATTCCTTAAATATAGAATAAGGCATTAAATTTGTGCTACCTACTAAATTAGCTAATGTCTTATTAATGGATAAGCTACATATAATATAAGGGATCATGAAACTACCTAGATCTTTTAATTTCAATGGTAGCTTGTTTTAGAGGATAAATGAGCATTCCTCATTCAGTATGACAATCGAGAGTTCCTCTAAATTTTAGTTCTTTAAAATCACCTTTAGGAGTTTTCTATATTTAGACATCTATATAAGAGCTTTAATAAATAAGATATAAATGAAGTTATTTGAATAGTTCTAAGAATTTAATGAGTTACTCATCTATCTTCTTTTTCTCTAGTCTCATAAAGTAAGAAATTTTAGGTTTCACTTGTTTCTTGCCCTCTTTATGCTTCTTTCTTTCTTCCTCTTTAGAAACATCATCTCTTTTAACATCTCCCTTCATATTATTAGTCAGTATCTTTACACTCCTTCAAATACTATCTTTGTATGTGCCTTAAGATTGGGGACTATATTATGAAGCAGACAAATATCCTTGAGGTGTTTCTACTAACAATTTACCTAGTTAACCAATCTAGTTTGGAAACTGTGAACTTAGGTCTTCTTATTTCTCATAGAAGCTTCTTAACCTTAAGATAGAGTTTCAAATGTAGATACAAACTTGGTCATTAATTCTTCTAGACTTATATTCTTTTTATGCTTCTAATGTTGATGATATCTTAGTAGGAGTGGCTTATGAGCTATTTACTCTAATAAACATTTGGTTAATTTCTCCACCCTATATTGTAGGTGTACTATAGGGTTGTTTAGTGGTTGCTGGAAATTTCCTATATAGTCTACTCGTTCAACTTGCTAATTAAAAGGATTTGTAACTTGAAAGTCATTGATGCTATGTCTTCCTTATATAGTAGCATATTACTTGAGCTATCTCGCTTGTAGACTCAAGCTATAATTTTATCTCATTAAAGCCTCCACTTGAGCTATCAATACGATTCTATCATCCATTTTATGTATACCTTTTTATTTGCTTCTTCTAATCCTGCCCGATTGCCATTAGTAGTTGTTTATTTCTAACTTTTCTATAAGTTTTATAGATACTTCTAGGGTTTGCTACTTAATGTTCCCTTATTTGCTACATTGATCATTAACTTTGTTGCATAGGTTAAACCATTGTAGAAAATATGAATTCACATCCACATAGGTAGGTCATGATGTACTCACTCTCTTAATGGATTCTTATATCTCTTTTACATTTATTAGATTGTTTTATTATCATATTATGAGCAAAAAGATATGTCATTCCTCAACTTAATATTTTTCTTTTCAGATATTAAGTACTTAACTAACTTCTTCACTAGATTCTGCTACGTGGTCATTGAAGCCATATGCAATGACTTCAACCACTACTTTGATTGATACCTTGATGACAATAGGAACATTATTAACCTTATAGAATCATCGGTTGCTCCATTAATTTTGATAGTTTCATACATCTCTAAAAGGTTGGCTATATATGTGTTGAGACCATCATCTAACACCCTCCTAAAACTATAAAAATCATTATAACATCTAGATGATGTTTTGGTTTGATCTCAAAGTAGTCTGCTTCAATTTCTAGTATAATGATATTGGATTATGTCCCTATGATTGATAGCTTCACATACTCTAGTATGGATGCATGCTCTTCTTTTATTTTTATAAAAGTATAAGTCTTGGGTTACCCATTTTTTATCTTTAGGCATCTGATGAAGCATGTTCCCAGTCTTTGGGTCATCTTTAAAGAATTGGGATAGATAATTCCTTTTCACACGTTAAGATTTATACTAGAAATCAAAATAAACCAAGAATAGAAAACAAAAGAATTAAACTTAAATAAAGAATATAAAAATTTTGACTGGTTCCTCCACATAACTTAAATTAGTTGCAATTTCAACTTCCTGTGCCAGTAATACATGTGTCAAATTTGATCAATATCTTCTGAGCATATTAATATAGAACATATTATGAATTTGAGCCATCTCTACTGGTAATGCTAACTTGTAAGCTAATGGTCTAACTTTCTCAGTAATCTCATAAGGACAAATGTATCTAGGGCTTAACTTTCCCTTTTTACCAAACCTTAGCACTCCTCACTAGGTCGACACTCTCAAAAACACCCTGTTTCCTACTTGATACTCCATATCCCTCTAGTGCTGATCTGTATAACTCTTTTGCCTATCTTGAGCCATTTTAGTCCTACTACAGATCAAATTTACCTTATCAATGGTATCTTGTATCAACTCTGGGCCTTCAATAATCCTTAGACCTCTTCATCCTAGTATCAGGGTGATCGACACTTTCTTCTATATAACGCCTCATATGGAGCCTTACCAATACTACTGTAATAATGATTATTGTATGCAAATTTAATAGGAGCTACATATTAATCCCAATGACCACATAGCATAGTCTAGTGAAGAAGTTAGTTAAGTACTTATTATCTAAAAAAAATTAAGTTGAGGAATGACATATTTTCTTGCTCATAATATGTCATATGCAATGACTTCAACCACTACTTTGATTGATACCTTAATGTCAAAAGGAACATTCTTAACCTTATAGAATCATCGGTTGCTCCATTAATTTGGATAGTTTCATATATCTCTAAAAGGTTGGCTATATATGTGTTGAGGCCATCATCTAACACCCTCCTAAAACTATAAAAATCATTATAACATCTAGATGATGTTTTGGTTTGATCTCAAAGTAGTTTGCTTCAATTTCTAGTCTAATGATATTGGATTATGTCCCTATGATTGATAGCTTCACATACTCTAGTATGGATGCATGCTCTTCTTTTATTTTATAAAAGTATAAGTCTTGGGGTACCCATTTTTTATCTTTAGGCATCTGATAAGGCATGTTCTCAGTCTTTAGGTCATCTTTAAATAATTTAGACAGATAATTCCTTTTCACACGTTATTTATACTAGAAATCAAAATAAACTAAGAATAGAAAACAAAAGAATTAAAATTAAATAAAGAATATAAAAATTTTGACTTGTTCCTCCATATAACTTAAATTAGTTGTAATTTTAACTTCCTGTGCCGGTAATACATGTGTCGAATCTGATCAATATCTCCTGAGTATATTAATATCAGTCTTTGGGTCATCTTTAAAGAATTTAAATAGATAATTCCTTTTCACACGTTAAGATTTATACTAGAAATCAAAATAAACCAAGAATAGAAAACAAAAGAATTAA
>JANQAP020000043.1:55840-70659 GCA_026874005.2 Erythroxylum coriaceum | reverse complement strand
TCCTCCACCCATAGACATTCTAATTAAATCCTAACCAAAACAAATTAATCAAACTCAACCTCAAAATAAACTGAACATATGCTTATTTAGTAAGAAAAAGAATCGGGGCCCAACACTTATACTCACGTACAAGCAATATTTAAGTGTTGGTTAAACCAGAATCGCCTAAACCATGCTCTGATACTAAACAATGTAACACCTATATACCCCCTGGGAGGATATGTAGATGCCACACAAAATAGTATTTAAACAATCTAAAATATGCTAAAGAACTTCTAGAAACTCAAGCAAACATACATTACATATCATTAGATGTTATTGTAAACAAAACATATTAAACATATTTTACTATTCCAAATACATGCCATAAGTTCCAAATCCATCTTGTATTAAGGTTATTACAAACCATTAAACAAAACAAAATACGATATGTCTCATTACATTGAAATACAACTTAAACTTAAAAACAAATATACATCTTCCAAAACAAAGCACATCCTTCTTTGGCCACTGTGGTTGTCCCAGCCTTAGATCTTCTTATTAGAACCTACACGGAGGCAAAACTATCGTGCTAAGTATATAGCATAGTGGGGAATAACTAAATAAGATATAATCTGGTGATTATTTCTAACTGTCATCTAACATTCACATGCACTGAATCATGTCAAATCACATACAACCTTTAATTGATCAAATTAAAGAACAATCCAACATTATTTGCATTAGAACAAAATATAACATATCAAAAAAGGATATACTTGCTTTAAAACAAAACTTACAAGTATCCAAACAGAATAACATAATATCAAAATAGAACTTTAAAGTATCATAACAGAACTTGATTATATTAGAACAAAAGAGACTTATGTCTCTAAATCAGGGGACACTGTAGTGTCGATAATTAGGGGACATCGTAATGTCAATAATCAGGGGACATCGAAGTGTTAAGTTACAGGAGCAGCTGTAGACCCTTCTAGGCATGCCTATTTACCCATGACTAGAACTTGGTAGTTTTAAAAACAAAGCATTTCAAATTTCAAAATCACATGTAAGTGATGTAGTGCATAACATATGTCTTTATTCCATTTTTCTCAAATTGAACGTATTCATTCACATTTGATCAAACTTAACATGCCTTATAAACATAAACATTTGCAATAATGTACCAATAAATACATTATGTATTTACACCTTACATATAATTACACAAATTCCTAATTCACAAACAATTATATTTAATTCACATCACATAAATCCTTTAAAACACACTTGTATTCATAACGACACATTCATCCTTGAACAAACCTTAAATTTCAACATTAGACACATTATTTGTTACCCACACATTCCTTAAGTAATTACCTCAATTAACAATCCATAACTAAATTAACCATTACTTGATTAATCTAACATCATTTAGGTTCATTTTCAAACTCAAATAAGTCCAATTAAACCATTATTAAGTACCTTAACCTTATATAGTCCAAAAATTGTCTAAAACCAACATTTTCTCCTTCCTAAGTACTTCCCACGACTATAGCAATAAGCTTTATAAATCCCACGATCGTGGGATGAGTGAACCTTCACTCACCCACAACCTCTAATTTGATTCAAAAACTTTACTTCTGCACTTCCATTCGACACACCTTCACGAAAGTCCATCAATTTCACTTCAATTCTACCTTATTCATGCTTCAATACCTCATCAAATTCATGTCCAAACCAATTTAAAAATCATTTATAAGGTAGCTCACTATCCATGATCTTTCATGCATAAAAATCCGAAGCAAAAGCTATCAATAACTATCATGTTCCAAACCTCAATTCATCATCAATTCAATACATATTCTATCCATTTCAAACATCTCATAATTTATAACACAACATTCTATAAAGTTTAGAATTCCTTTACATAATTAACTTTAAGTTCCTTCTTCAAAGAACTAAGTAATCCAGCCCTTCATGCAACTAACACACTTCCAAAATCAAGGTAGATGTAGGTTGATCTTAACATTAAGATGATAACAATATAGAAGGTAATATAAAGTAGCTTTCTTGATGCAGTATTATGCAAGGATTTTTAAGCATTCATGACCCAAAATCAAGCAAAAACTCTAGTAGTTGAGAGGAAGTGGGAGGTTTCAGTGGTGAGGAGCAAAGTGAAGGATGAGTTACAATAGAAATCAGCTAATGTATTAGGCTATGCCATGTGTAAGATGAGTGTCCTTACTCTGGGGATACTTATCACATAAAGATGCAAACCACATGTGCTTCAATGGAATAACCCATATGACATACATAGAAATGAGCTACTTATCCTCTATTTAAGTTACCAAATATCACACTTCTATTAAGCCATTTGTCACTTAATCAATGCTGCCAAATGTCATTCAATTTTATGGTCATTTTTTCATTATTTACTTATGCCAAACGTCACTAGATGAAGAGGTTTTAATCATTCAAATTTCCATGTACCAATTTATCTTGCCACTTCACAATTTTCCTAGTCCAACTGTACATTTCATTCATCAATTCTCTAATGGTAACAATTAACTTCAAGTTACAAATTATGGTCCATCAAACCAAAATTCAAGACATATGCAATTCATAATCATATCACAATTTCAACACTTATCACATTTACTTTCATGAACATATAACATTTCTACTAGGTGTAATTTGGGGCCTTACAACTTCCATGGAGCTTATGCTCGAACATCCAAAGGATATTCGAGAACATACCTTACAAGAATGGCACGTTAGAGCAATCACATTAACTTATTAAGGCATCACACTTATCACAAGTATTCAAAATGCTCAAAAATTCCCATTTCATTCACAAACATAAACTTACTTTGTATCATTACATTTCATAATTCATCTATATACATTACATAACATTTGAGAGTTTACTACTCCATACAAAATGTTTAATATGAAATGGGAAACTAAACAAACAAATTCTAACTAGACTTCTCAGACATCAGCTAACCAGACCTTTGAGCCATTCTTGTTCTTAAAAAGACAGTACTAGAATTCTACTTGTTTGCTTTAGAAGCTAGAACTCCCTTGTACTTGAAAATCAACGTTGTAATTTTGATGAGTTTGCAAACTCAATGAGTGAACCATCATCAATATGCTCACTTAAGTTAGAACACAAAGGCAAGTATATAAACAAATTCAAGAAGTATATCACATCATCCTGTATCAAATCCCACATCACATTTTGTAATATTTCAACAAATACAACATGTATACTAACATTTCATATAGTTAGTTTAGAACAATCCTAATTAATCTTAATCATTCATATGATACTTGTAAAATTATATTTATGCAAATGCATATGTAACTCCATTTTAATTTTACTTTGTTGTGATAGAGCGCCTATTTACTATCCCATATTCATAGCAGATGCTGGGCTCATTTCATTTACTGTTTTGTATCTATTGTGGATACCGGGCTCATTATTATCTAAGCATGTGGCTCTTTATGCACAATCCTGTGCTTAAAGCCCTTTCTCATATTGGTCACTCCAGTCATAACTCCTTTAGCTGCTTATGCATATCAATGTAATGGAATGCATTAATTCCTATAATATGCTTTCAATATTTTTCATTCAATGTGCTCATGTCATTTATCACATTCTTCAGATCTGAGTTCGGCATTCATTAGTCAGTTGATCACACCTTTTATATTACACATATAATTTGAAAACACTTCTATATACAGTCCTGAGTATCAAACTCCTCAAACCAATAATGTCCGGAATCATAACAATCATATAAGTAACAATTCAATAACTGAAAGTTAATCAAAAACAATTCAATCATAGTGAGAAACATCTAGGTTAACTCATAGTATGCTCCAAAAAAGCTATTACCTTGATGATCCGGCAATATCTAGATGTGGACGATCAACTTGTGAGTCTTTAGTCATTCAATAGACACATAGTTCACACATTACTAAAATGATCATTCATATGAATATTCAATCATACACATGCATATGTGTCATGTTTAATGTATGCTCAATTTACTTTTTGGGTATGTATCCTTATTCATAAATCTTAACCATCCATACATCATAGCTTGTTCATAACTAGTTTACAATTAGGTCTATACCTTAGGTAAACTTGATTACTTTAAATTCATTAAACATACATTCACCAACCCTTTTCTAGCAATATATATTCACACAATTTCCCAATTCTCATTCATTCATACCTAATACATTACTCATATCCTTTGGATCACATTTACATTCATAAGAACACCTTTATACCTTTAACAACTCATAATTTCCATATTTAAATACATTGATATCACGACAATCCATTCCTTAAGTTATGACATCAATTACAACCTAAACTTATCAAACCCTTAACCAATAAATCAAGCAACTATCTAAGTTCATTTGAAGCCTCAATCAAGTCTAAATACCCCAAAGTAAAGTGACTTATCCTTAGTTAGTTCAACAATCACACAAAACAGAAATTTCCATTTCAAAGCATTGCCCAAGATCATGGGATACCTTTCCACATTCGTAGAAAGACAAAACAAAAACTATCATTCACTTAATCCCATCATACATGTAATCCTAACATTTCCAAATTCACGAACACTTTACTAGCACCTTTCTTTAGCATAAATTCACCTCCATTTAAACTTCAAATCTCCATCTAAATAATCCATAAAATAACCTATAACCTAAGATTTTCATGCATTAAAAACAAATTAAAAAAGTATCCAATTCATATATTATTTTTCAGCACTCATTTCACTCCAATATCATAATCAATCCATTTCTAATTCAGTCATCAACAAGTTCTATTATAACATGCCATAAAGAACAATTCTTTACTTACTTGTTTAGCTCAAATTCCACCTCAATTCATTAAGCTAACCTAGCATTCCAAGCATGCAAACACAACTCTAAGGGCAAGGTGTAAATTAGATGATTTTTGACAACAAGAAGAAGACAACAACGAGTACAACAATGATCTGGTTCTATAACTATTTCTATTAAGGGTAAAAGCATTAATTTTTATGTGATAATTGAACAAAAACGTAAGTAAAACACAGAGATGTGAGGGTGTGGTGTTTCGGTGGTGGGAGGAAGGAGAAGAAAGCATATAGTAGAAACTTCAAGAGAGAAGAATGAATCTACACTTGCTTAAGCCATTTGGTGCTAGGTGTCACTATGTTACAATGACATTTGTTACTTGTGTATGTATGTCACTTGTCCTCTCTATAAGCTGCCAAATGTCACCAATATCCTAGGCCATTTGTCACTCAATCACTGCTGCCTTTTGTCACTTAATTATCTATGCCAAATGTCACTCATTGTATGGGCTTAGCCATCCTAAATTTCCATATGTAAACTTATCTTGCCATTTGACATTTTTCCTAGACTAAATGTACATTTAATTCATCAATTTTCCAATTGTAACTCTTAACTCCAAATTACTAATTATAATCCATCAATCTAAAATTCAAGACATAAGAAATGCACATTCAAATAATAATCATTTTAAACCTTTCATACCTCAGAATATGTCAATTGAGTGCACATACAATCTTTGCAATGTTTACTAAATCATAATTCATATGTGCATGCTATTATTATGCATATGAATGAAATGCATTTTATAAATTATCAAATGATATAACTCATGTGTAATAGTCTAAGGCTCTAACCCTTAGTATGGAAACTGGTTATTACAATTCTCCCCTTTTTAAGAAATTTTGTCCTCAAAATTCTTACCTAATTGATCAAATAGATGGGGGTACTAATTCCTTGTTTTCTCCTCAGTCTCCTATGTAGCTTCTTCTCTAGAATGATTCCTCCAAAGGACTTTAACCAATGGGATCACTCGGTTTCTCAATTGCTTAGTCTGATATCCAACTATTTTGATAGTTCCTCCACTTAACTTAAATTAGTTGCAATTTCAACTTCCTATTTCGGTTATATATGTGTTAGATCTGACCAATATCTCTTGAGCATACTAACATGGAACATATTATAAATCTGAGCCATCTCTGCTGATAATGCTAACTTGTAAGCCAATGGTCCTATTCTCTCAGTAATCTCACAAGGACCAATGTATTTAAGGCTTACCTTACCTTTTTTGCCGAACCTCAGTACTTCTTGCCAAGGTGATACTCTTAAAAACACCCTACCTCCTACTTGATACTACATATCTCTCCAGTGTTGATCTGCATAACTCTTTTTCCTGTCTTGAGCCGTAATTTTACCTTATCAAAAATATCTTGAATCAACTAGGGCCTTCAACAATCCTTAGGCCCTCTTCATCCCAATACAAAGGTGATCAACACTTTTTGCAATATAATGCCTCATATGGAGCCATACCAATGCTACTGTGATAACAATTATTGTATATAAATTCAATGAGAGCTATATACTAGTCCTATGCTCCTTGGAACTCCAAAATACAAGCTCTGAGCATATCCTCAATAGTCTTAATAGTCCTCTCACTCTATCCATCTATCTAAAGATGAAATATTGTACTAAAGTTCAATATTGTATCCAATGTTGTTTGTAAATAACCCCAAAATCTAGAAGTAAATCTGAGATCCCGGTCTGATACAATAGACACTGGGTGTAACATCCCATTCCCATACAAAGGGTTAGAGCCTGGGAATACCGTATATGAGAAATATTATTGAGAGATTAGGAAAATGCATTTCATACTCATGCATAATATTAGTATACACACACGTGAATTTGATCATTGCACACATTACAATAATTTGTTTATGTACTCATTTGACATTTTTTGGGTATAAATGATTGTTTTAATGTGATTATGATATGGATAGTGATTATTTTGCCTTAAAAATTGAGTTGGTGTGTTTAATTAGTGATTTAGAATTTTTGGGGAAATTTGAGAATTTTTTGGATATTAAAGGTATTTTTGGACTAGGAAAAATATTAAATGGCTAGATAACTAATGAATAGTGGCAAAAATAAGTGTCAGATGGCAGTAGAAATTTTTATGAACGACATTGGGATTTAATGACACATGTCATTTAAAATTGGGAGTCAATTGGATTAGAATTGGGAGACAAATGGACTAGTTAATAAAGATGACCCATTAGAAATCTTCAGGTGGTGACATGTGGCAAGTGACATGTGTCACTTGCCTTGCCACCCCTTTACCCATGATATTTTCATTTTTAAATGGCCATTTCTATTGTCTTTCACCTCTCTCACGAAGTGCTCTAATCTTCTTTATCTTCTTCATTTGTCTTCATCCAAAATCCTCACTTCTCACTCCATCAGTGTTGAAGTTTTCTCTAACCCTTCACCTACTAATCTCATTTTTTATTGTCTTCTTCATTATCACAACAAGACCTAACCTTACCACCTTTGAATGGTGATGAACGAATGGTGCTTTGGAAGCTAGGGTTTCATGGTGAATGAACAAGATATGAGCAAATCAAGTAAATAGCATATTATTCTTTATGGCTTGCTTGATAGGCATGGTTTTGATGATAGTTTAAGAGGTGAAATGATCATGATAGTATAGTTAAATGTATTAGTAACGTGGATGAAGAAAGGGTACATTTATGTCATATTTTCATATATATGATTAATAATAGACTATGAAGTGTAATAGGGATGATTTTTGAGATGGAAATGATCCCTAACATGATGTAGAAAAAGTGCAGAAAAATTTGATAGATAAATAGATGCTTCATATTCTAATTTCAATGTATATTAATGTGGATTTCCTTGGGTGTTATAGAGATGAGTTAGAATGACGTTGAAGTTAAAGAAAAGGCTAAAGTACTTTCTTAAAATAAGGAAAATTAAAATGATAAGTTAAGGACAAAATGAAGGTGTTAATGAAGTGGAACATGTGCAGAAAGTTAGTGATGAATGTGTATATGTATATGTTTTGTTTTTGGTGTTATGATCAATCATGGATTTTGATTTGTGTGTGGATGATATTGAGCTGAAATGGAATTAAGAATGATGGGGAAATGATATGCAATGATTGAATTAATTAAGGATGAGGTATATTATTAGGATGCTTTTGGACATAATTAGGGCTTAAAATGAACATAATTTAATGTTGGAAAAGTTGGTTAAATGTGTGATAAGTTTTAATTGATTTGGATGTTATACTTTAAGGAAAAGGATGTCTGATGCCAATGCATCTAAATGTGAAATGTTTAGAGTGTTAAATGAGGATATAATATAGTGAATGAATTGTTTGATGCTTTATGAATAAGACATAGTATAGAAGGAGATTGGATTTCATGAATGATGAGATTAAGTTTGAAATGAAAAATCAAACGATTAGAGGCTGAGATTTTAATGCAATCAAATTGGTATTTGAATTAGTATGGAATGATATTGTGTTAGAGGAAGTGAATTCTGGAGAAATTGGTGTGAAATTGGTGTTAAAATATGTGTTGAATTCGGATGAATGGAGGAGGAAATTTGCAGGGCACAATCGTGGCCCTCATCCCACGATAATGACCTGACAAAAATAGTTTCTGTTATGATTGTGGCCCTTACAGCACGATTATGGCTAGCCCCAAAATGTTTCTGTCACGATCGTGGTAAGGAAACCATGATCGTAGCTAAACTTATGGAGGTAAAGAGTTGTCCTTTGATTGTTATGAACAAATCAATACTAGGGTTGTTCCATATGATGTAAGTAGGTTTAAATGAGATTTTGAATGACCCTAATTGATGAGAAATTAGGTGATTAAAGTGAGTAAAGTGTATTAGGTATTAAAGAATGATTGACAAATGTTCTTACATGATTATGGGATGTGAATAAAGGAAATATACCCGGGATATTCAATATGAGCATGCATTATGCATTACACATATACATATGTGTATATTGAATGTTTATATGATTGTGCAATTAATAATGTGTATGCAATATATGTATTGCATAATGTTGATATACAGGATAGAACATCAACATCCAGTCGTTTCCGTATTATGGAAGCTAATGCTAATCTAGAGCGTACTGTGAGTAACCTAAGATAGTCTCATCTTGATTGTTTGTTTAATTCTAAATTGATTTGACATATGATGTATGTGTACTGATTTCTAGATATAAAATGTCTGAGGCATTTGATGCATGAATAATACATTAAAAGTGCTCCTTGATTGTGAATATGATTGAATAAAGGTGTTCTCAACTTATATGTTGAATGTCGAACCAAGTCGAATGATTAATATGAATGAGAAAGTGAATGTGAATGCATTAGACTGAACATGGTGATTGAATATGTGAAATGTATTTATTCTATGAATGTATGAAATATAAAGGCACTTAAAGGAATATAATTTGAATTCTGTCCTTAATGTCTTGAAATTTGGCTTAAATTTGACAACTGTGTGTTGTCATGGTATGAGAACATTCTATAATAATTTGGATATAACTTGCAGAATACTAAACCAAACTACATGAATTTCATGTCATTAGAAACTTAAGATATATAGGAACATTTTATTAGAAGAAGGTGTTGCCTAAATACCTCATTTTCTAGGTCACAATGGTCATACACAACTTACCTAAAATCCTATCTTGAAAAAAACTAAAAAATTGCAGAATAAAGGGGAGATTAGTTTTTGTCACGATCGTGGCAGGGGATGCCAAGATTGTGAGCAGTGATTTTTCTTGGTAATCTTTTAATTATGCAATGATTGAATTAATTAAGGATAAGGTATATAATTAGGATGTTTTTGGACTTAATTAGGGCTTAAAATGAACATAATTTGATGTTGGAAAAATTGGTTAAATGTGTGATAAGTTTTGATTGATCTTAATGTTATACTTTAAGGAAAAGGATGTTTGATGCCAATGCATCTAAATGTGAAATGTTTAGAGTGTTAAATGAGGATATAATATAGTGAATGAATTGTTTGATGCTTTATGAATAAGACATAGTATGGAAGGAGATTGGATTTCATGAATGATGAGATTAAGTTTGAACTTTGAAATGGAAAATCAAATGATTAGAGGTTGAGAGTTTAATGCAATCAAATTGGTATTTGAATTAGTGTGGAATGATGTCGTGTTATAGGAAGTGAATTTTGGAGAAATAGGTGTTAAAATATATGTTAAATTCAGATGAATGGAGGAGGAAATTTGTAGGGCATGATCGTGGCCCTCACCCCACGATCGTGACCTGACAAAAATAGTTTCTGTCATGATCGTGGCCCTTACAGCACGATCGTGGCTAGCCCCAAAAGGTTTTTTCCACGATTGTGGTAGGGACACCAAGATCGTGGCCAGACTTATGAAGGTAAAGAGTTGTCCTTTGATTGTTATATGAACAAATCAATACTAGGTGCTTCCATATGATGTAAGTAGGTTTAAATAAGATCTTGAATGACCCTAGTTGATGAGAAATGAGGTGATTAAAGTGAGTAAAGTGTATTAGGTACTAAAGCATGATTGGAAGATGTTCTTAAATTATTATGGGATGTGAATAAAGGAAATATACTCGGGATTGTCAATATGAGCATGCAATATACATTACACATATACATATGTGTATAATTGAATGTTTATGTGATTGTGCAATTAATAATGTGTGTGCAATATATGTATTGCATAATTTTGATATACAAGATAGAAGGTCAGCATCCAGTCATTTCTGGATCATGGAAACTAATGCTAATCTGGAGCGTATTGTGAGTAACCTAAGATGGTCTCACCATGATTGTTTGTTTAATTCTAAATTGAATTGACATATGATGTTTATGTACTGATTTTTGGATATAAAATGTCTAAGCCATTTGATGCATGAATAATACATTGGAAGTGCTCCTTGATTGTGAATGTGATTGAATAAATGTGTTCAAAACTCATATGTTGAATGCCGGAACAAGTCAGATGATTAATGTCAATGACAAAGTGAATGTGAATGCATTGGACTGAATATGGTGATTAAATATGTGACATGCATTTATTCTATGAATGCATGAAATATAAAGGCACTTGCGACCAGAGTCGCTAGTCAAAAAGAGTTAAAAGCTCATACATTTATGATAAGAGCCTAATGCTCAATGTATAAAGAGTCATGTATCCCCAATGGATAAGGGATAGTATGATAAAGCTCGGTATCCACAACAGATACGGGACAGTGAAAAAGGAACTCGGTCAAAACAATGTAATAACTGAATTCGAGTCTGATAAGCATTGCATACACATGTGATATGAATAATTTGAATGACTACAATGTTTTGAGGATTTTTATTATGTGAAATGTGTGAATACTTATCGATACATGTTGGAATAATGGTGTGAAATGATGAATTGTAAGGTTTTTGGAATGTGGCATTAATGAGTAAAGTGTTTTTGAATATCGCATGATTATAAATGAGAAAATGTGAAGTATATGATAACATAAATTGTTGTGTTGCATGAAAAGAGTGAACCATCGAGGATGGTTACTCAACTGAGTTCGCAAAGCTCACCCCAATCTGCAACATATTTTTCAAGCTTAGAGGAGACACTTAGTTAAATCAACTGGAGTCTAACCACTACTTTTGAGTAAGAGATAGAGGTCGGAATCAGTTGATGTTTGCATACATTTTTCTATTATTTTATCTTAAAGAATGTATTCCACAAATATTATACCATTGTATGTGAATAATTCTGATGTGTAATGACTTCTTGACTGAAAGTGTTTTGAATTTGTAAAGGGCCCAAATGATTTTTAAAATTCTGCAATGTCTATGTTGTTTTTTTGGTAATTATGATCCAAATTGTTATAAATAAAATGGACCATTAATGTTTATTGGTTTTCTAAAAAATGTGTGTGATGTTCGAGAAAATAAATTTGCAATGAGTTCTGTTTGACTGCTCTAACACACCGCTTTCACAGGGTGTGTGTCTGAATGTCCTCAGGATGTACGAATACGTGCTCTGTGAAAGTGGGGTGCTACACTAGGACTCTATGTAACCTCACTATTTCATTAACATACCTCCGAGCTAAGTGATCTAGTGTGTTATTCTCTCTCACAGGTAAGAAATGAGCTGACTTTGTCAATCTGTCAACAATGAACCATATGGCATTATGTTGCCTCGGAGTCCTCGACAAACCCATAATAAAAACCATAGTAATCCTCTCCCATTTCCACTCCTAAATAAGTAATGACTGTACCTTCCCAACTGGAGCCTGATGCTTTGCCTTAATCTGTTGACAAGTCAAACATTTGGCAACATACTCAGCCACTTGCTTCTTCATCCCTGGCTACCAAAAATGTTACTTCAACATATTGTACATCTTGGCAGTACCAGGATGCATAACATAGGCTGCTATGTGAGATTCCTCCAAAATTTCTTTTCTTAGATCATCAACATCAGGTACACATAATATTTGCTTTAACCATAATGCATTGTCACTCATCTCAAACTTAGAATTCAGATTTTGTTTCAACTTCTCGATAGTTTTTGAAAATTCTAGATCCTTACTTTAAGTTTTTCTGATCTTTTCATACAATACCGATCTAAGCTTCAACGTAGCTAACAATGCTTCATTTTGCCCTAAACTTAGCTCAACATTAAGGGCTCTCAATTGAACTAAGTTTGGTAACCTCAAAGTTTGTATTTGTGCCACACTACTATTAGATTTCCTGCTTAAGGCATCAACTACAATATTAGCTTTACTTGGATGATACTCAATCATGCAATCATAATTTTTCAGTAATTTAGTCCACTTTTTTTACCTCATATTAAGCTCCTTCTGACTCAACAAATATTTCAAACTTTTATGATCCATAAATATTTGAAAGGTTTCACCATACAGATAATGTCTCCAAATCTTCAAAGCAAACACCACTACAGCAAGTTTTAAATCAAGAATTGGATAGTTGAACTCATGAGGCCTTAACTATCTTGAAGCATATGCAATCACTCTGCCATACTACATCAAAACACATCCTAATCCTTGGCATGAAGAATCACTATATACTATATATTCTCCAGATCCAGATGGCATAGCTAACACCATTGTTGTAGTTAATCAGTGTTAAAATTTCTCAAGACTCCTTTGAAATTCATCAATCTATCTAAATGGTACATTCTTCCTCAGAAGTTTTGTCAAAAGGGTAGAGATCAATGAAAACCCCTCGACAAACTTTCTGTAATAACTTGCTAGCCCAAGAAAACTCTGAATCTCAGACACATTTCTTGGGGTTTCCTACTTTATCACTGCCTCAAATTTCTTTGAGTCTACCTGTATGCCCTGCCTACATACTATATGACCTAAGAGCACAACTTGATCAAGCCAAAATTCACACTTACTAAACTTGGCGTACAATTGATTCTCTCTCATTATTTGTAAGACTAACCTGAAATGCTCATAATGTTCCTCTCTACTCCTCAAATACACCAAAATATCATCTATGAATACAATCATATAGTGATCCGAGTAAAGTTGGAACACTTTATTCATCAATGCCATAAAAGCTATCGGAGCATTTGTCAACCCAAAAGGTATCACCAAAAACTCAAAGTGCCCATATCTAGCTCTAAATGCACTCTTTGGTACATCAACTTCTGCTATTTTCAATTGATAATACCATGACCTCAAATCTAGTTTAGTAAACACCTGAGCTCCCTGTAACTGATCAAGTAGATCACATACTCTCGGTAAGGGATATTTACTCTTCACTGTCACCCGATTCAACTATCTATAATCAATGCACATTCTCAAAGTCCCATCCTTCTTCTTCATAAAAAAATTGGAGCTCCCTAAGGTGACACACTGGGTCTGATAAAACCCTTATCCAATAACTCCTACAATTGAGTCTTAAATTCCTTAAGTTCCACAAGTGCCATCCTATACGAAGGAATAGATATAAAAGCAGTACCTGGAACAAGGTTAATCGTAAACTTCATTTTCCCATCTAAGGATAATCTCGGTAATTTAGCGGAAACACATTTAGAAAATTCCTAACAACAGGAATATCGTATACTACCTACTCAATTCGGGTATCCATCACATAGGCTAAGTAAGCCTCACATCCACTTCGAATCTTTCTAAAAGCACTCATTGACGAAATCAACCTGGCTGGCATTGCTGGACTAACACCTCGAAATATAACCCTTGGTTGATTAGGAGATTTAAGAATGACTTCTTTAGTGAAGTAGTCATTACAGCCCTATGTGCAATAAACCAGTCCATACCCAAAATGAGGTCTATCTCCTTTAACTACAATAATATCAAATTAGCTTCCAACTATGCCTGATTAACTCTAATAATGCACCCTTTACATACTTCACTAATCACTATAGTACTACCTACTGGAGTACTCACTTCTAAACCAAATTTCAACGTCTCTCTCTCACAATGCAGTTTAGATGCTAGATATGGAGTAATGAATGAATGTATTAATCCTGGATCTAATAATGCAAATGCCTTAAATTGAAATACATATAACACACCTGTAACAATATCTAGAGAATTTTGTGCCTCCTGTCTGGTAATAGCAAAGATCCTGGCTTGGGACTACGGTTGGTTACTCCGCACCTTAGTCCTAACACTAGGACCTGCTAAACTAGTTTTACCCCTACCTTTACCTCTTTGTCCTACTTCACTAGCTCTACTTTGTTAGACAGTCGTCTCAGTTACTAATGCTCCTCTCACTCCAGACTGTGCTCTAAAGGTTACGGGACAATCTCTAATCTGATTGAAGTAAATCACACGTTAATATAGAATTTACGTATAATATACAAGATACACAAGAAGGGGGTTGAATTGTGTATTCTTTTCGTGAATACAAAAACTTTAATATATCTTGTTAAGAACTTT
>JANQAP020000043.1:37092-51638 GCA_026874005.2 Erythroxylum coriaceum | reverse complement strand
ATAATTAATACCTAACCACAACAATTTAATCAAATTGAACCTCAACATAAACTAAACACATGCTTACTAGTAAGAAGGGGATCGGGGTCCAACAACCTTTGTCTCATATTTAGTTCTTTCTGACTCAACAAATATTTCAAACTTCTATGATATGTAAATATTTGAAATGTTTCATCATACAGATAATGTCTCCAAATTTTCAAAACAAATATCAATGCAGTAAGTTCTAAATCATAAACTAGATAGTTGAACTCATGAGACCTTAACTGTCTCGATGCCTATGAAATTACTTTACCATACTGCATCAAAACACATCCTAATCCCTAATGTAAAGCATCACTATATACTATATATCCTCTAGATCCAGATGGAATGGCTAACACCGGTGCTGTAGTTAATCGATATTTTAATTCCTCAAAACTCATTTGGCATTCATCATTCCATCTGAATGGTACATTCTTCCTCGGAAGCTTTGTCAAAGGGGATGAGATCAATGAAAACCCCTCTACAAATCTCCTGTAATATCCTACTAATCCAAGAAAACTCCAAATCTCAGACACATTTCTCGGAGCTTCCCACTTTATCACTGCTTTAACTTGCTTTGGGTCTACCTGTATGCCCTGTCTAGATACTATATGACCTAAGAAGATCACTTGATTAAGCCAAAATTCTCACTTACTGAACTTGGCATATAATTGCTTCTCTCTCATTATCTGTAAGACTAGCCTCAAATGCTCAGAATGTTCCTCTCTACTCTTCGAATACACAAAAATATCATCTATGAATTCAATCACAAAATGATCTAAGTACGGTTGGAACACTTTATTCATCAACGCCATAAAAGTTACCGGAGCATTTGTCAATCCAAAAGGCATTACCAAAAACTCAAAATGCCCGTATCTGGTCTTGAATGCACTTTTTGGTAAATGATCTTCTGCTATTTTCAACTGATAGTACCCTAATCTCAAATCTAATTTAGTAAACCCTTGAGCTTCCTGAAACTGATCAAGCAAATCATTTATCCTCGGTAAAGGATACTTGTTCTTCACTGTCACCTGATTCAGCTGCCTATAGTCAATATACAATCTCAAAGTCCCATCCTTCTTCTTCAAAAACAAAACTGGGGCTCCCTAAGGTGACACACTAGGTCTGATAAAACCCTTATCCAACAACTCCCACAACTGACTCTTAAGTTCCTAAATTCCACAGATTTCATCCTATATGGAGGAATAGATATAGGAGTAGTGCCTGGAACTAAGTCAATAGTGAACTTTGTCTTTATCTGGGGGTAAACCAGATAATTCAATGGAAAACACATCCAAGAAATCCCTAATAATAGGAATATCTTGTACTATTTGCTCAGTTTGGGTACCAATCACATAGGCTAGATAAGCCTCACATCCACATCAAATTAGTCTCAAAGCACTTATTGAGGAGATCATTCTGGCTGGCACTGCTTGACTAACACCTCAAAATATTACTCTCGGCTGAATAGGAGATTCAATAATCACCTCCTTAGTGTAGTAGTTCATCACAGCCCTATGTGTAGTAAGTCAGTCCATACCTAAGATAAGATCTATCTCATTTAACTGTAATACAATCAAATCGACTTTCAACTTTGCATGATCAACCTGAACCATGAACCATTTACGCACTTCTTCAATCACTGTAGTACTACCTATCGGTGTACTCACTTCTAAGCCACGTTTTGAACATTTCTCTCTCACAATGTAGTTTAGAAGCCAGATATGGTGTGATGAATAAATATGTAAATCTTGGATCTTACAATGTAAATGCTTCAAATTAAAAGATATATAACAGACCTGCTGCAACATCTGGAGAATTCTGAGCCTCCTGTCTGGTAATAGCATAGATCTTGGCCTGAGACTACTGTTGGTTACTTTGTATCTCAGTCCTAACATTAGGACCTGTCGAACTTATTCTTCCTCTACCTTTGCCTCTCTGTTCTGATCCATTAGCTCTGCTCTGTTGGACAGTTGTCTTAGTCACTGCTCCTTCTCTCACTCTAGACTGTGCTCCAAAAGTTATGGGACAGTCTTTAGTCTGGTGTTCAAAAGAGCCACAACGAAGGCAAGCTCTCGATATCTTCCAACATTCTCCACCATGTTTCTTTCCACAATGTTCATAACTAGGCATCTATTGTGTCTGCCCTCTTAATATTTGACCTTTACTAATACCAACCTGTACAAAGCTGTCTCTCGATCTAAACCCCGACTGTCTCAATCTAGTAGATGGTCAAAATGATCTATTTTGGCTTTTCCTAAATCTTCTGCCAGAATTAACTTGAGATTCACTATGTCTCTTCATTCTGAACTCCTTCCTATACTCTCCTTGTCCATCTTTCAACAATTGTTCAATTCTGATTAAGACAGCTTGTAGTTCCATAAAACTACTCAAATTAGTGATAGCTAATCTCGTTCTAATATCCATATTCAGTCCATCATGAAATCGCCTACACTTATCCTCTTCAGTCAGAATTAAAGCAGCAGCATACCCCATTAACTTTTTAAATCGTATCTTATACTCAACTACAATGAGACTTCCCTGCTTTAGATCTAGAAACTCCTTCATCTTCCTATCCAAATAGAACTTTTACATATAATTCTCCTTAAAGACTTTCTGAAAATCTTCCCATGACAATCTATAAGGTTGGGTGGTATTGCTGGGAATAGTCTTCCACCACTGATAAGCTGGACCTTGCAGTAATGAGATCGCGTAGTCAAACCTCTCGTTAGACTTGTAGTCCATCTGATCAAATACCCTTTTGTTCTCTCTAACCAACTTTCTACCTCAGCAGGGTCTGTACTTCTATAGAAGTCTACAGCACCCTACTTTTTAAGTTTATCATACGTCCTTTCTCTCTTCTCAAGAATTCTCTAAGGTATTTGGTTAGATTAAGGTACTGGAGACTCTTTATTGGCTCCTATAGACTCTAGGTCAACTAACTCTACAACTTGATCTCCTATAGCGAATGACCTATAATAAATAATAATCACGATCACTATACGAGTCTCTAATTATATATCATGTCTAAATGTTCTTATATGTCCCTATGGATGTCAAACTATGCTCTTATACCAAAACCTTTAAAACACCACTACCATAGAGCATATACCCAAACATCTAAAGGACATTTGAGAACATACCTTATGAAAATGGCATGTTAGTGTAATCACATTCATGTATTGTGGCATCTCACAGAACATAAATAGTCAAAAGATCAACTTTTCCCATTTCATTCACAAACATCATTTACACTGTAGCATTACACTACATAATACATATATTTATAATACAAAAAACATCTGAGAGTTTACCACTTTTTTACAAGATGTTCTACATAAAATGAGAAACTAAACAAAAGTATTCTATTTAAACTTCTCAGTATCAGCTAACTAGACCTTTGAGCCATTCTAGACTTCCAAAACGCAAGTGCTAGGCTTCTACTAGTTTGCTTTAGAATCTAAGTCTCCCTTATACCTAAAAATCAACATTTTTGATCAGGTTTGCGAACTCAGTGAGTGAACCATCCTCGATGTGCTCACTCATATCAAACACAAGGATAATTCACAATCTAATTCACAGATAAATCATATCATCAAATATTGAATATCACATCACATTTCATCATGCTTCAAGAAATACAATTTGGATACATTATTTCGTATTTTCATTTCAGAACAGTCCAAATAATTCATTTCAATCATTCATATAATACATATCAAGTTGTATATGCTAATGCACACGTGACTTCACTTTTATTTTTATTTGTTATAATCGAGCACCTTTTTACTGTTCGGTATCCATTGTGGATACCGAACTTATTTCATATACTGTCCCGTACCCATTGTGGATACCAGGCTCATTAATAACTGAGCTTGTGGTACTTTATGTGCATTTATGAGCTTTAAGCTTTTTTCATTGGTCACTCTGATCATAACTCCTTCATCTGATCATGCATCATAATGTGATGAAATGCATCATTTCACAGAATATGCTATCAATATCTTTCATTCATGGTGCATAGTCATTTTCACATCTTCATCGGATCTAAGTCCAGTACTTAATATGTAGTTGAGTATATATATATTTTTTCCAATTCACATTCAATTAGGAACACACCCAATACAATCCCAATTATCGAACTCCTCGGATCATAAAAATCTGGAATTATCTCAATCACATCAATAACAGTTCAATAAATGAAATTTAAACAAAAACAAATTAATCATAGTGAGAAAACATCTAGGTTCACTCACAGTAAGCTCCAGATAAGCTGTTGCGTTGACAAACGACAATGTCTGGACATTGGTGTTTGATTTACGCTTCTTTAATCATGCAATACATACATATCATACACATTACTAAGTTGATAATTCAAATAAGTATTCAACCATGCACATGCATATTTATGTCATGATTAATGCATGTTCAATTGACTTTCCTGGGTATGTATTCTTAAATCACATCTCTTAACCATTCATACATCATAACTTATACACATCTAGCTTATAACTAGGATTATACCTCCATTATACTTGATTATTCTAAACTCATCAATCATACTTTCACCAATCCTTTTCTACCATTACATAATCACACAATATCCAAATTTTCATTCATTTATACCTAATATACCTTTCTCATATTCTTTGGATCACAATTGTATTCTTAAGAACACCTTCATTCCTTTAACAACTCTAAATTTCCATAAATAGATACATTGATATCAACAATCTATTTCTTAAGTTAAAACATCAATTAACATCCTAAACATATCAAACACTTTAACCAATTAATCAAGCATTAAATAGGTTCATTTCAAGCCTCAATCAAGTCTAATTGCACCAACGTAAAATAACTTATCCTCAGTTAGTTCAATGATCACTCAAAAGAGAAAAGTTCACTTTCAATGCCTTTCCCACAATCGTGGGATGTGTCATCCGAAAATTTCTCATCCATTTCCTTCAATTTTTTTCCAGATTTTAACCCTTACATACTATATCAAACATATCTTCTTCATAGTTCATCATTTATACCTCAATTCCTTATCATTTTCACCTCAATTCTAACTCAAAATCATCCGTACAACAATTCATAACCTATTGTTTATCATTTACACAAAAATAGAATATGAATATATCCATTCATTCATCAACATTCTAGCACTCATCAACACCATTATCAAAAATCAATCCATCGCTAAATAATCGTCATAAATGCTTCTATTAAAACATTCCATAAAGAACAATTTTAAGGTGGAATGGGTTAGGTTTTCATTAACAAAGAGAAAATAACAAGATCTTGGAGTGGCAAAGTGAAGGATGATGGCAAAAATCAAGATTGTGAGAGTTGGTGAGAGTGTCATAATTAAGTTGAGAGAAGAAAGAAGAAAAGAGCATGTAGTAAAAAGTAGAAATGAATGATAAGACATTTATGTCTTGTATGGGTATCGTGGGTTAAGGTGTGTGACAAGTTTTGTGACACTTGTCACTTGCCACATATCTTCTTCTTATGCTTCCAAATATCTTTTAATAACTAGTCCATTTATCTCTCAATCTCCAAACCATTTTTCACTCAATTGTTTAAGCCATTTGTCACTCAATTATCTAATGCCATGTGTTACTTATTTCTATTACCATGTGTCACTTATTTCTACTGCAATTTGTCAACTTGTCTTGCCATTTGGCATTTTTCCTAGTCCAAAAATACATATTAATTCATAAATCTCCCAATTGTAACAATTAAATTCTAATTTAATAATTGATAACCATCTGACAAAAATTTAAGACATAATAATTCACAATTCACATCATGATCATTTTAAATCTTTCATACCCCGTAATATGTCAATTGAGTGCATAAACAATCTTTGAAACATGTACAAAAATTAAAATTCATATGTGTATGCTAATGATATGCATGTGAATAAAATGCACCTCATAATTTCTTAATGCTATTTCTCATGTACATGGTCTAGGATCCTATGTCCTGACCCTTAGTATAGAAAAAAGGCTATTACAAGCTAGACTTCTTTTTGATAATCCATAAACTTTTATCTTTTATTATTTAGGAACGTATCCATTTAACTTAGATAGATTTAGAACCTAGCTTCCATATTCTTTTATCTAAAAGCATCTTGTTGGTTAATCTAACTAATTTAATTCCTAAGCCTTTTTCCTTCTTGGGTGAGCAAACTTCCTTCTGTTTAACCTTGACATTGGTTGCACTTTAGGATCCATTTATTTAGAATAATTATCTCACAATCTCTCCAACTTTTTTTATCAAGTTTGGTGGTAAATATAGGTGACAACTTTAATGGATATGTAAACTCTAGAACATTAATGAGACTAATTGAATCCTTCTTACATATAAGAGGAACTCATTATTCTAGTGGCTAATTATTTTTAAATGAAATCAAAGAGAGGTAGAATATCTAATTCTCTTTTGAATGAAATCAAAGAGAGGTAGATTATCTTTAAAGGTTTTTTTTTTAAATTAAGATTTTCAAGTACTTAAAAAATAAATTTTGGAGGCTAAGCCTTAAAATTTTGGAGAGGTTACTATCCACTTCATGTGAATATTAAGAAATATATAAATAGCTTTTATTTTTGTTTATGGAGAGACCTAGAAATTGGTTGAAGAAATGTAGAGAATCCATTATAAGTTGAACTGAGATAGGAGATAGGATCAACACCACACATTAGTAATAGGTCATTTGTAAATATAAGATGATAACACTCCTTCCTCTCACACTTATGAAATTTGATTCCTCCAAACCTATTAATTCTCTAATTCAACATTCTCAATAAAACCTTATTGCTTAATGATCGCAAGGTTACACACGCTAAGTTTTAATATTTATTAACCTTAGTAAATTCTGCAAGCACACAGGTCGTTCGTGTTGTACCTAAGGTATCGATCCCAAAAGGAAGCCTAAACTAGTCCTAAAATCTAAGGTCATACTAAACTACAATAATTCAAAATAAATAAACTAATATAGAAAATAAAATAATCAAACAATCAATTTCAAGATTTGAGTTGCAGAAATCTAAATAAGATAACCAGTCACACAAACCAATCCCAAAGCAACCTAGAAACTATCAAGTGAGAGAAAGGTGGTTTTTAATTCGAGATTAGTGAAAACCTAATCAGTTGTGTAATTATCGAATTAATGAGTCTAGATGATCCTAGGGTGAATTACTCTCTCTCGAGTTATAATTCTTAACCCTAATTGATAATCCTTAATTTAAATTATGGAATTGTGATCTCTCGACTCATAATTGACCTAAAACCTAAATTAGTTCTAAATTGTCTAATAACCAACTAGGAACCTATGCTTGATCGCTCATTATACGATTCTACCGGTTTGATTTAATTATCTACCTTTCAAATCACCTAACTCTCATTAGTCCAATTTGATTATTTTCACTCGGCTCACCATCTCAAGTTATTGCCAAGTTATTAAGAACATAATTAAATCACAATTAAATCAATAAAAAACACAATCAATCAAACTTTATTAATCTCAAAAATCAAAATCCCAAAGGTGAGTATAAACTACAACTCAACATTCAACACAACCTATTCTAAACACCTATTTCGATTCTATAAATGAATAAAATTGAAATAACCAAAAAATATGTTGGGAACGAAATTGCAGAGGCAGTGATAGCGAGAAACCACCTGCTCTGGGAAGTATGTCACGTTAAGCTTCTTCTTCGTGTTTCTCTTCCTTTATCTCCTTCCTCAATCTCTCGATTTCTCTCTAGGATTTTTCAAATTTGGCTAACGTGAAAACTCTCTTTTTTAGACTCTCCAAGGATGCTACATATGTCTCATCAAGATGTATTTATGCTTTGGAAGTTTTAGGTTAAATTCAGGGTCGAAACAGACTGAAAAATTTTGTGAAACTCGATCGTAGCTAGTGCTTGAACCTTTCTGTCATGATCGTGGCTTAATGTCCATGTTCGTGGCCTAAATGGAAGCTCTCTATCACGACTGTGCCTCTATGTGAATGATCGTGGCCTGGCTGCTCTGGCTCGTCCCTCTCTGTCACGATCGTGGCCTGCTGTGCCACGATCGTGGGCTATGTCTTTGGACCGAAAACTCCTCGCAACTTCTCCATTCTTTGTCGTTTACACTGAAACACTAGCAAACACATCAAGGTACCTCAAAAATATAACAATTAAGCTCAAAGACTCATATTAACCCATAAAAACACTTAAACACACAAACTAACGTAATTAAAACCTGAACACACACTCAACACTCAAATTCATACTAAATTCATAACAAATTAAATCCTAAAACACAATGCAAATGACAACTATCAATATCCCCACACTTAAGCATTTGCTTGTCCTCAAGCAAATAAAACATAAACATAATAAACACATCAAACACGAAGCACATAATGCAAAAATGAGACAATGGCTTCAACTTCATGAAATAAATTTAATCTTGAACATAATCTGACAAGTTATTTCTAATCATTAACCTGCAAAATCTATGTCTACGGGCTTTGAACTAAATATACAAGTTAACTGGGATCTAAGTGCTAATTTAATTGCCTTTTCAATTGTACACACACATTAATAATTATTTGTTCCTTCAAACTTTGTAACTATTTCTAAGTACAATTTCATGAAAATTCAAGCTTATTACAAGTCTGGTAGGTTTTATAAAGAACACACCTTTTTTCTCATTTAATTTTAAACCCCGGACTTAGTCTTTTACTAGGAGGCAAACATCGTTGATGAATGTCGATCCGGTTACTCGACTAAGTCATTTATTAATAGCTTGGTTGAAATGTCATTATAGCCTTTTGACATGAAGGCACACATTTGTGATGGATGTCGATCTGGTTACTCAGCTATTATTACGTTTTTAAATGGCTACTAGTTCTATTTATAACCTGAAGGTCAGCAGAATAGTAATTTATTAACAAAACACATTTTTTTGCCTACCTTGTTATTTTTAGCTATTAGTTTTCATGAAAAAAAATTAGTTAAGTTACTTAAGTTAAAGGGCCTCAAATTATGAATGAATATGACAGCCTATGGGTTGCTAAATTTACACTAAGTCCTAATTAAGCTGTATATTTATCCAAAAATCCTAATTCACTAATTTTGCAAGCTAATGATCATTCACAACCTACTAGACTATGTTCAAAATTAAACAAATTTCACTCATCTAAGCCATTGACACATTCAAATAATTCGCACAATGCAACTTAATAACTATCATACGGTATGCAAAATCACATTCAAAAGCAAAAACACAATCCCTCCCCATACTTGAACAACACATTGTCCTCAATATGAGAAGGAAGCACACATCACATAAGATAAAAAAAGACAAAATAGAAATTAAAGTGATAGAAAATAAATAAAAATAAACATAAAAAATATAACTGAAGGCTAATTTAGAAAAGAAAGATTGAGTTAAGTATAAATCCTATGGAGAAGGAGGTGCTGATGGTGTCGGAGGCAATAATTGAATGCCTTGAGACTCAAAATATCGATGGATCCGTCGGATGTCCCAGTTCTGGCATCGTTGTGTTCGCACCATCTACGTAAATGTCTTATTAGTCTCAGTGATTGCATCCAAAACCATCTTCCAACCTTGTTCTTCTTCCTTGGATTCTTCACTGGTGGATTCCTTTTATGACTGCCGAGGTGGTGCTGAGTTCGAGCTCGCCTGACTGGCCCTAATCAGAACATGTGTCTTTTGGCTTATGTCTCTTAGTTCCATGTTTGTGGAATGGATGATCTCAGCTCGAAATAAGTGATGATGGTTGAGGAAGTCAGGGAGGTGAACTGTTAATCCCCTCCATTCCACACGAAACTATTTCGCAAAGGCAGACACTATGTATCCCATTTCGAGATGGTTGCTACGTTTGCGCGGAGTCGCAGCAATGGTGTGACATCCCATGTTCGAGGCTAGATCCCAAAATAGTGAATTGAGAGTATAGTGAGAAATTAGAAGTGCATTTCATGCTCATGAATCATAGTATATTCACACACATTTATTTTTGATATATTAAAATAATTGTACATGCATTCATTGACATTTTCTGGGTATGATTGATTAATTAAAATGTGAATTGTGACTTATTTGCATTAAAATTTTATTTGGAGACTATTAATATTATTTCAGAATTTTTGGTGAATTTTAGGAAATATTTGAAAATTTAGGGTATTTTGAACTAGGAAAAAATATAGAAATATAAGATAAATGGGAGTGTGACAAATGGCCTACATGCATGGGTAACATGCGGCAAGATCTTATCAACCCACATAGCCACCTTGTTTTGTAAGAATTTTTTTTTCTGCAGTCATTCTCGGTTGTTCTCACCGCATGCACCAACACCAAACAAAACCTATCTTTTTGCTTATACATCATCGAAACCAATCCATATATATATGGTTTTCTCACTAATTATCTCTGTTTACTTCATCCACTGAAAGCTTTATCTACTTTTACTGTTGGAGTTTTTACTGGAAACAAGTAAGTGGTGGTTTAATTTTTTTTTGGCTATTAAACATGAATTTTGTTGATGTTATAAATGGATGCATGCATGAGTGGAATTGAGATTTGGTGAGATCTGGATATAGAGAGGAGTTAGATGAAGTGCAAGTGTTGTTGAAGGTGGAAGAAAGATGCAGAAAATGGAAATATGCGTGAGTGAGGATCGAATTTTTTACATTTATATTGAATCTTGGATTTTTGAGTTGTTTAAGTTGTGATAAGCTGAAATGGAAGAAGAAGAGTTGGTTTAAGTGTCATATGTGTTAAGTGAATAAAATCAAAGAGAGAAAATCAGAAAAGAAAAAGAAGAAGATGATGACCTGCGTTTTATAGAGAGAGAGAACAAAAAAATGGTGTTGTCCGTATATGAGTTTTGTTTTAATGTTTGAATTTAATCTTGAATCTTGAGTTGTTTTGTGTTATTGAGTTGAAAGGGGAGTAGCATAGATGATGTTTTCATGCTTGAGGATTCTGTGCTAGCTTGTGGTTGTTACTGTTCATTAAACAAATTTCACATAAGAGAGAAGAAGAAGAAGAAGGTTACGTGCATGATTTTTATGTTTAAGTCTGTATATGAACAACTTTGATTCTTTTAGTGATAACTTCTTCTTCAAAACTCCAAATGACATGGGACTTAAACCATTAGACTCGAAACACATTGTTGCATCTTCACAAAAAATTATAACCATCTAAAATCATTTGGTAGAGATTGATTGACGAATTTGAGACAAAATTGATGAGGAGTTCTGGAATTTCATAACTTGAATATTTTTACTAAACATGCTTCGGTAGTTTAGACATAACTTGTTCTGTAGTTATCCAAATGGAATGATTATTTATTTGAAGAAAAATGGAGACATAGGTCTATAAATTGTCTGAATAAGTTGAATTTTAATTCTATCTCTAAGACTTTCAAAATTGGCATGAAATTGAGTCTTGGTTTAGGCTGTAGCACTACCAGTTATAGAAATCATATCTTGTTGTTATTGAATAAATCGTATTGATGTAGGCCGAATTAGACTAAGGTATCTTCACTAAAGTTGTAGCGTATTCTCTTATCGTTAAATTGGTATAAAGTTTGTAATTTTTGGATAAGGGAATTGAGAGATATTGTTTGTACAACTTGACTGCATGATTATGCTCTAGCCAAAATTCCAAATGTACACAATCTGTGGTATTATGAACATAAGTCATAGGATAATGAACCAAATTGAATGATTTTGTTGTCATTAGAAACTTAAGAGGAACAATTGTTTAGAAGAAAGTGTTATAAAAATATATCATTTTCTTAATCTTATCGATTATGTAAAGTTGACCCGAATGGGATGCTTTCAGTAAAAGCTGGAGTAGTGAATGGGTGTGGGAATAGTGAATGAGTGTGTGAATTTGGCACTATTGGAGTACATCAATTTATTACAGAAATATAACTGAGAATTTGTCATTGCACATGCATGATACATGATACATTTATACCTATGTTTACTCAACCACATAAGCAGTACAATAATGTGAAATTATGTTAATGTATATAGGAGAGCAAGTAGCGCAACCATATCTTGATATTGCCAGAACATCAAGGCAATATGCTTTAGCGAGCAACTGTGAGTGACCTAGACAATCTCAGGGAGTTTTGTTATTCCCTATTTTGTTGATAATTCGCTCGAAAAAAAGGACATTACTGAGCTTTATTAGTTTTCATAATTTTAACAATATTCTCCTTCTGATCATTTTGCAATTTGTAGCTTACTCATAAGCTACAAAATTGATGTTGAAAGCAAACCGCTCATAATTGATCCTGGCTGAGTTTTAAAGGACAAAGGTCAAGTTAATGACCATAAATTAGCACATTTAGTAGCAGATTTAAATTGTTGTGTAGTTAGGTTCGTTTTTACTTCTTAAATAAGTTTTGAATTTTTGGAACAGTTTGGATTGTTAATTCTTTTGCTCTCTTGAATCACATATAAGATAGGAAAACACTCTCGATATCAAACAGAATTGGTCTCAACACTATCACATCACCACCTCTATCACTATAAACGGTTTCATGCTTTAACCCTTTTCTTTCATTTTTGTTATTATTTTATTCTTATGTTTTTTGTAAATTGTGTTTTATTTTCCCCTAGTGTGCTTGTGTACCCTACTCACAATGAGGACAATGTGTTGTTCAAGTGTGGGGAGGGTTGTGTGTTTTTACCTTGAGTGTGAATTTTGCATATTGTACGATAGTTTGTTTAGGTTGCATTTTGTGAACTATATGAATGTGTCAATGGCTTAGATGGAGTAAAATTTATTAAATTTTGAACATAGTCTATTAGGTTGTAAATAATCATTAGCTCACAAAATTAGTGAATTAGGAGTCTTTGGATAAATATACAGCTTAATTAGGATTTAGTGTAAAGTTAGCACCCTATAGGTTGTCACATTCATTCATAATTTGAGACCTTTTAGCTTAAGTGGCTTAACTAGTATTTTTTATGGAAAAGAGTGGCCTAAGCAACAAGGTAGTAATAATAATAAAAAAAAAAGTGTTTTGTTAACAAATCACTATTTCGCTGAGCTTCGGGTTATGAATAGAGCTAGTAGCCAGTAGAAAACGTGATATAGTTGAGTAAGTAGATCGACCGCATCACAAATCTATGTCTTTGCGTTAAAAAGTTATAATGACGTTTCAACCAAGCTGTGTAATAAAAATATGACTTAGTTGAGTAACCGGATCAGCATTCATTAACAATGTTTGCCTCTGCATAAAAAGACTAAATATATGTTCAAAAATAAAAAAATATTTGGTGTTTCCTTAATAAAACCTACCGGACTTGCAATAAACTTGACTTTTCATGAAAATATACTTAGGAACAGTTACAGAGTCTGAAGGACCCAAGAATTATTAATGTGTGTTTGCAATTAAAAAGGGTAAATAAATTAACACTTTGGTCTCGATTAAGTTGTATATTTAGTTCAAAGCCCCTAGATGCATATTTTGCAAGTTAATGATTTGACATAACTGAATGATTGTGTTCAAGATTAAATTCATTTCATGAAGATTAAAGCCATTGCCTCATTATTGCATTGCATGTTTTGTGTTTGTTGTGTGTTGTCATTTTGTTTGGTTGAGGACAATCAAATGTTTAAATGTGAGGATGTTGATAGTTGTCAATTGCATGATGTTTTAGAGTTTAATTTGTGATGTATTTAGTGTGAAATTGAGTGTTGAGTGTGTGTTTAGTGTGTTAATTATGTTAGTTTGTGTGTTTAAGTGTTTTTATGGGTTAGATTAAGTCTTTGAGCTTAAATGTTATATTTTTGAGGTGCTGTGATGCGTTTGTTAATGTTTCAGGGTAAACAGTGAAGAACGGAGAAGATTCGAAGAGTTTTGGGCCAAAGCCATAAGCCACGATCGTGCAAAGCAAGGCCACGATCTTGACATAAAAGGATGAGCCAGTAACAGGCAGGCTATGATCGTGCACCTGGGGCACGATCGTGACAAAAAGTCTCCAAGTTAGGCCATGATCATGCAGACAGGGCCATGATCTTGAAAGAAAGATTAAGTTATCAGTCAGGATCGTGGCAAGCAGGGCCAAGATCGTGGCCTACGTCGAGCTGATACAGAAACTCAAATTTCTATAATTTTTTGGACCGTTTCGACCCCGGATTAAACCTAGGGATTCCAATATATAAAAAGAACATTAGAAGTTAGAAAGAGCAGGTTAGAGAGTCTGAATAGAGAGCTTTTACATCAACCATATTTCAAAAAAACCCTAGAGAGTTTTGAGAGATTAAGGAAGGAGACGAAGGAAGAGAGACAAGGAGACAAAGCTTGACGTGACGTAGTGTTGGCCCTCGAATTTCATTTATTTATTTTTGATAAATAAGCATGATTAGTTTTAATTTGGGGTCTTGCTATATTATTTTATCTTAGAGTTAATTAGCATGTTAATGTGGGTAAGATAATATGATATAGGTTAAGGGAATTAAAGTTTAAGGTGGTAAGTTTG
>JANQAP020000043.1:12897-29359 GCA_026874005.2 Erythroxylum coriaceum | reverse complement strand
TGAAATAAAGACTAATTATAGTGACAAAAACCCATCTAAATGATATGAAAAATATATATGAATAAATGAGTTTGTCAGTATCCAAGCCACGATTGTGCACATAGGGGCACGGTCGTGACAGAGAGCTTACATCCAGGCCACGATCGTGCACATGGGGCCACAATTGTGACATAAAGGTTAAGGCACTAGCCACGATCATGGCCTGCATCGGACTGACAGAAAAACTCAAGTTTTGTAAGATTTTTTGAACTATTTCGACCTCAACTTTGACCTAGAGCCTCAAAAGTATAAATAGAACATTACAAGTCAGAGGTAGGAATCTTTGGAGAGCCTAAAGAGTCGTGCAAGAGAGCTTTGATTCAGCCAATTTCGAGAGAAAATCTAGAGAGAAATCAAGAGATTGAGGAAGGAGACGAAGGAAGAGAGACACGAAGACGAGCTTGACGCCACATACTTTCCAAAACAGGTGGTTTCTCGCTGTCGTCGCCTCTCTGACTTTATTCCCATCATATTTTTCATTTATTTCAGTTTTATTCATATATAGGATTGAAATAGGTGTTGAGAATCGTTTGTGCTGAATGTTGAGTTTGTGTTTATACTCACCTTTAGATCTTGACTTTTGAGATTAATAAAAATCGATTGATTGTTTTTTTATTAATTTAATTGTGATTTCAATTATGCTCTTAATAACTTGGCAATAAATTGAGTGGGTAAGCCGGGTACAAATAATCAATTTGGGCTAACGAGAGTTAGGTGAATTGATAGGTTAAGAATTGAATCAAACCAGTAGAATTGTGTAACAAGAGATCGAGCATAGGTTCCCAGTAGGTTAATAGACAATTTAGAACTAATTAGATTTTGGGCTAATTGTGAAATGAGAAATCGCAATTCCATAATTTAAATTAGGGATCATCAATTATGGTTAAGAATTATAACTCGAGAGAAAGTAATTCACCCTAGGACCATCTAGATCTGTTAAGTGAGTGATTCCATAATTGGTTAGGTTTCCATCAATTTCAAATCAAAATCCCCTTTCTTTCACTTGGTGATTTCTAGGTTAATTTCGGATTGGGTTGTGTGATTGCTATCTTGTTTACACTTCGACACTTTAATTTCTCATAATTGATTGTTGATTGATTTAATTTCTGTATTAGTTATTTATTTAGAATTATTACAGGTTAGGATAACCTTAGATTTTAGGACTAGTTTAGCCCTCCTCGTGGGATCGATACCTTAGGTACTACGCGAACGACTTGTGCGCTTGCAGAATTTACCAAGGTTATAAATATTAAAACTTAGCGTGTGTAACCTTGCGAACAAGTTTTTAGCACCGTTATTGGGGAGGCGATAGTTTAGTTCTTTAATTTAAGGCTTTTCCACTAACTTTTGTTTTTCTAAAAATTGGGCATAAAGTAGAGACACATCAAGGCATCTTAGAATGAGAAATGAGACATCTAAAGAGCTAGATTGCAAGAAGAAATGGAAAGAACAATGATGGAAGATAGATATTATAGGGAGGAAGGAACTTTTAAGAGTTACAATGAAACATAGTATGGTTGGGGAAATAATGATCCTTATTGGAACATGTACACTTGGGGATGGCAGAACCACCTCGAATTCTGTTGATCCAACAATGTAGGGAATCATTTAGAACATCAAGACCTAGTTGAATTTCAATATGATGAATACAGTTTATGGGATTCCAAACTGGACAAAATCATGGATAAGCTCACGGATATGGAAGAGAACCAGAAGAGATTGGAAAAGAAGTTTAAACAAGTAACAGAAGATCATGAATCTTCTATTCACAATCTAGAGGTTCGAATAGGCCAGCTTTCTAGGAAATTTTGTAAGCAAAGTGTGGAAAACTGTCTGCGCAGTATGAAAGTAAATTCAATAGAGCCATGTCAGGCTATCACACTTAAGAATGGGGTAGAGCTAGAAGAACCAATGAGAAATCAAGCTAATCCCAACCTTATAGAAGAGCAAGAACTCAAGAAAAAGGATGAAGGAAAGGATGGAAACCCTCATATTATCTACCAGATCTTAGTACGCCATGTTTGAACATTGAAAATTCTAGGATAGATGTCCATGCAAAGAGCACTACCCTTTGGATTGATGATGATGAAGATACATTCAACATGAATGATGTAATTAAGAATCTGAAGGTTAGTAGCTCATTCAGGATAATTGATGTGTTCAAATCTTCTGAATAACAAGAGGACGAAGAACATATGACAACAGATATCGAGTTTGAAGAAAGTATGGAAGTCTCTATTTAGAAAGCAGAAGAAGCTGAGGAAACGAAGGTGATTATAGAAGAAAGAGAGAAACTCACCTTCTTACAGGACAAATTGTTGGATTCAATGAAAGATTCAGGGAGTTTTGTTATTCCCTATTTTATTGACAATTTGTTAGAAAAAAAGGACATTACTGAGCTTAATTGGTTTTCTCAACTTTATTAATGCTGTCCTTATGATCATTTTGTAATTTGTAGCTTACTCACAGGCTACAAAATTGATGTTGAGTGAGAAGGGTGGAAGCAAGCCGCTCATAATTACTCCTAGATGAGTTTTAAAGGATGAAGGTCAAGCTAATGACCATAAATTAGCACGTGTAGTAGTTAGATTTAAATTGTTGTGTAGTTAAGTTTGTTTTAAATTCTTAAATAAGTTTTGAATAATTTGGAATAGTTTGGATTGTTGATTCTTTTGCTCTCTTAACTCACTTATAAGATAGGGAAACACTCTCGATATCAAGCGGATTTGCTGTCAACACTATCGCCATCACCACCTCTATCACCATAAATAGTTTCATGCTCTAACCCTTTTCTTTCATTTTTGTGAGTATTTTATTCTTATGTTTTTCGTATATTATGTTTTATTTCCTCCTGGTGTGTTTGTGTACCCTTCTCACATTAAGGACAATGTGTTGTTCAAGTGTGGGGAGGGTTATGTGTTTTGTTTTGTATGTGATTGTGCATATTGTATGATAGTTACTAGGTTGCATTGTGTGAACTGTTTGAATGTGTCAATGGCTTGGATGAGTGAAATTTGTTTAATTTTGAACATAGTCTAGTAGGTTGTGAATGATCATTAGCTAGCAAAATTAGTGAACTGGGGCTTTTGGATAAATATTCAACTTAATTATGACTTAATGTAAATTTAGCACCCTCTAGGTTATCACATTCATTCATAATTTGAGACCCTTCAACTTAAGTAGCTTAACTAGTATTTTTCATGTAAATAAATAGCTAAAAACAACAAGGTAGGCAATAAAAAAATTGTTTTGTTAATAAATTACCATTCTGCTGACGTTCGAGTTATGAATAGAGATAGTAGCTAGTTGAAAATGTGATGATAGCTGAGTAATTGGATCAACAAGCATCACAAATGTGTGCCTTCGGATCAAAAACTATAATGACATTTCAACCAAGCTGTTAATAAATGACTTAGTCGAGTAATCGACATTCATCACCAATGTTTGCCTCTGAGTAAAAGACTAAGTCCTTGTTTAAAAATATTATAAAAAAAGGTGTGCTATTAATAAAAACCTATCGGACTTGTAATAAGCTTGAATTTTTATGAAAATGTAGTTAGGAACAGTTACAAAGTCTGAAGAACCAAAGAATTATTAATGTGTGTGTACAATTGAAATGGGTAATTAAATTAACACTTAGCTCCCGATTAACTTGTATATTTAGTTCAAAGACCTTAGACATAGATTTTACCAGTTAATGATTATTTATAACTTGTCAGATTGTATTCAGGATTAAATTTATTCCATGAAGTCGAAGCCATTGTCTCATTTTTGGATTGTGTACTTCGTGTTGTTATGTTTGTTGTTTTGTTTGCTTGAGGATAAGCAAACGTTTAAGTGTGAGGATGTTGATAGTTGTCAATTGCATTGTATTTTAGGGTTTAATTTGTGATGTATTTAGTGTGAAATTGAGCGTTGAGTATGTGTTTAGTGTGTTAATTGTGTTAGTTTATGTGTTTAAGTGTTTTTATGGGTTAGTATGAGTCATTGAACTTAATTGTTATATTTTTGAGGTACCTTGATGGGTTTGTTAGTGTTTTAGGCTAAACGATGAAGAACGGAGAAGATTCGAGGAATTTTCGAGCCAAAGGCATAGCCCACGATCGTGAGACAACAGGCCACGATCGTGACAAACAAGGATGAGCCAGAGCAGCTAGGCCACGATCGTGCACATGGGGGCACGGTCGTGACAGAGAGCTTACATCCAGGCCACGATTGTGCACATGGGTCCACGATTGTGACAAAAAGGTTAAGGCGCTGGCCACGATCATGGTAGGCAAGGTCACGATCGTGCCTGCGTCGGGCTGACAGAAAAACTCAAGTTTCTAAGATTTTTTGGACCATTTCAACCCTGACTTTAACCTAGAGCTTCAAAAGTATAAATAGAACATTACAAGTCAGAGGTAGGAGTCTTTGGAGAGCCTAGAAAGTTGTGCAAGAGGGCTTTGATTCAGCCAATTCCGAGAGAAAACCTACAGAGAAATCAAGAGATTGAGGAAGGAGACAAAGAAAAAGAGACACGAAGACGAGCTAGACGTGACATACTTCCCGAAATAGGTAGTTTCCCACTGTCACTGTCTCCCTGACTTCGTTCTCGATGTATTTTCCATTTACTTCAGTTTTATTCATGTATAGGATTGAAATAGGTGTTGAGAATCGTTTGTGTTGAATGTTGAGTTTATGTTTATACTCAACTTTGGATCTTGATTTTTGACATTAATAAAAATCGATTGATTGTGTTTTTATTGATTTAATTGTGATTTCAATTATGCTCTTAATAACTTGGCAAAATAATCAATTTGGGCTAACGAGAGTTAGGTGAATTAATAAAAATCGATTGATTATGTTTTTATTGATTTAATTGTGATTTCAATTATGCTCTTAATAACTTGGCAAAATAATCAATTTGGGCTAACGAGAGTTAGGTGAATTAATAAGTTAAGAATTGAATCAAACTGGTAAAATTGTGTAACGAGAGATTGAACATAGGTTCCCAGTAGGTTAATAGACAACTTAGAACTAATTTAGGTTTTGGGCCAATTGTGAATCAAGAGATCACAATTCTATAATTTAAATTAGGGATCATCAATTAAGGTTAAGAATTATAACTCGAGAGACAGTAATTCATCCTGGGACCGTCTAGACCCGTCAAGTCAGTGATTGCATAATTGGTTAGGTTTCCATTAATCTCCAATCAAAATCTCCTTTCTCTCACTTGGTGATTTCTAGGTTAATTTCGGATTGGATTATGTGATTGTTATCTTGTTTACACTTTGACACTTTAATTTCTCATAATTGATTGTTGATTGATTTAATTTCTGCATTAGTTATTTGTTTAGAATTATTGTAGGTTAGGACAACCTTAGATTTTAGGACTAGTTTAGCCCTCCTCGTAAGATCGATACCTTAAGTACTACGTGAATGACCCGTGTGCTTGCAGAATTTACCAAGGTTATAAATATTAAAACTTAGCGCGTGTAACCTTGCGAACACAGAGCAGTTATATGTCATAAAGAGAGTCTTCAATGACACATAAGAGTAATGAGATCCTATGATAAGAACTAACATCACTTGGACTAGATGTGACGTAGTCAGTCTAGTGGGAGTTGATATATAGCCCATACTTTGAACCAAGTGGGTATAGTATGTGAAAGGACGAATTGTACGGTAATTATCTATGGAAAGGTTCATAAGTTGGACAATTAACTATCGAAGAGTTCATTTGTTAACCCATTTATATTCCGGTAAATTGGTATCATGAAACCCTTTATAATTTGCTTGAATTAAGAGTTAATTCAAATGCCTAAAACAACCCTAGAATCTAAGGGTCACACGCATAAAAGATCGGATGAAAAACATAGTGTGTATGGCCAAATTTAAGTAGGCCACGATCGTGACCAAAGGCGAGCCCATTTTTTTAAGAAGGCCATGATCAGAGGGCATGAAATGGTACATAAATGAGTTCTTCACTTATGTACATAAGGTTTTATCACTTCTTACATACTTAAGTGAGAGCATAAGGGCTCTAGAAGAGTTCTAGAGTGAGTGAGAGGTATCAAGAACCTTGTTCTTGCAATTTATGCAATTGTTTCATGAATTAAAGTGCATGCAACAAGATTCTTCATCTATCTTCTATCATTTTGAGCATCTACTAGAACTCATCTAGTTTGGTGTTCAAATCACTCTTGTACATTGTTTCTTCATCTTCTTTGAGTATTCTTGGGTGATTAAGGAAGGGGTGTTTGTAACAACCAAACAAGGAGAAGAAACAAGAAAGGAGGAGAAACAAAAGGTAAAAAGTTTTATATTTCATGTTCTTATATATATGTCTATGCATACATGTATGATTCTATTTTTTTGGGTTGTTATGGTGTCGGAATCTAGATTCCGAAACTTCTGCTGCATATGCATGTATATGATGCATGCAACCATGGCAAACCCAACTCTACTAAGCATTATAATTCCTAAAAATTACACAAAGTTGGAAATACTTACTAACTAGGTAAAATTTATATTAAAACAAATACAAAACTTTATATCATCATCATCACAATAAGATGGACAGGAATTATTCCCCATGTCCTATGTTTAACTTAGTACAGTGCTCAGAAACAAGATTTATAACTGTGTTATTATATTATATAAATATAAAGTAGTAATAGAATGATATATTTTATGTCTTTTCTACTTATCTTTTCTTCCAAGTTAATTATAACAGAAGAGAATTGGGCATTAAATAAAACTATGAATTATGTGATGAGTTGTGAATATATAGTAACAAAGTAGTTTTTGTGTGTGCTTAAAACATTATGAACAACCAATGATTAATAAAAAAATAATAAAAACATATAATGATGGAGGAAAGGAAGGGGCATATAGTTGTTTTCATCTTTTTTCTTTTTTTAATACAAAATTTTGCTTCTTATAAGACTATAGACATATTTCTTCCAAATTCCCTTTAAGTTATGAACACTTGCTATGGAAGCATTTATTCTCCTGCTTGTTAATTTTCGCTCTTGTCTTTTTTTTGTTTTTGTTATTTCTTTCGATTGTTTTGTAAAGACATGATAACTAAAACACAAAGATTCACTTGGATTGGGATTTAGAGGGTCGTAAATTCAAATACAAAACTCCACAAAGTTTGCTTGTAAGATTGACACAGTAACTGCAGAAAAGTAAATTATTCTTAATTATCCACACGAAGGTCTTCAAAGGGTTGAGAGGCTTAAGCCCAAGAACAGGTGGGTTCAAATGATCTGCAACACACAAAAAACCCTATTCCCCTCCTATGAAAAAGAAAACTCAACACCAATGAAAATAAAGAAACATGCACAATATAATATAGGAGAAACTTTTCTTTTATTATAATGATCTCCCCCTAATACCCTCTCGCACTAACTAAGTATAAAAGGTATACTAGAGGCCCAAAGATCCTCGTTCTCCCCCCTTTGGAACCTACCATAAATATATACATATGAATTAGTTTCAAAAGGGCTCTCCTATATAGGACTCATAGTCAAAATAGGGATAAGGCTTCTTATGCAATGCATAGATTCTCAACACATAATGTAACCCACTCTGTTTTTTTTTTAGTGCACGTTGTAACCAACTTATGTAACCTGCAAGGTCCACGCCAACCTATTGACTTCTTCTAACATATGCTCTAATAGATCCCAACTTATTTTAAGAGTATCAAAGATTGTCCCGGATCATGTCTCCCCTTTGTCGTGGAAAGAGAAGCAGCTCCTGTTGGTCCTAAAACTTGAGATGAGCAAATTGGGTTTCCCCAACTTCCTTATACTACCATTTTACCAAACTAGGTCGTTGTCCCTTTTGTTTGATCTTGACGGATTGTCGATCTCCACATAGTGTCGAACTTGATTTTCTCTCCACAATGGTGTCTTCAGCCAACACCATTACTGGTTTGATCACCAAATCATCCAATGCTAGCAGCGCCTCTCCAAACTCCTCATCAAGCATTGACGGCTTGAATGGCTTTAGCTTGTCAACCTTTACAACATAATATATCTCCATATACGCTAGCAACTCTAGTTGGCATGTAGTCTCCCAGATCTTCTTAAGAATTTGAAAAGGACCATAACGAATGGGTTTAAGATTTTTTCCTTTGCTTTTTAATCGATCTTTCCCAAGATGAAACCAAATGAGATCACCTTCTAGGAAATTCCTTTAAACTCAATGTTAATCATGGAGCTCCTTATATTTTTGTTGGGACCTTAACAGTTATTGCTTCACCTTACGATGTACCTTTCTTATATTGTCCACAAATCTCCACGCTCTTTTAACATCACCATCTTCCTTCACCAATGTCATTGTGGATTCAATTATGAATTCAAGGTCAAAAGGACTCTGAGGTAGAAATCCCAAACAAACTTCAAAATGGTGGAATTGTGCATAGTGTGGTTAATAGCAAATTGGAAAAAAGGAAGGCTTTCATCCCATATCTTAGGATACCTTGGATTGTGCCCTCGAAGAAGATGTATAACCGTACGATTAACCACCTCCGTTTGACTGTCGGTTTGAATATGAAAAGTGGTACTTTGTTTAAGCTTCGTGTCCATCTTGGACCAAATAGAAAACCAAAATTTACTTAGGAACCAATTGTCCCAATTGTCTCGGTCTGATACGATGGAATTGGGTGGACTAAAGAACTTCCACACATTTTCAAAAAAGAGTCTCGCCGTCTCTTTACTGTTATTCATCTTTTTACACAGAATAAGCACCACCATTTTTTTAAAAGCTATCAACCACCATAAACAGGTAGTCATTTCCTCTCCTTGTTTTTGGAAGGCCACCCAAGAAATCCGTATAAATGCTTTCCATGGTCGAGTTGGAACTGGAAACGGAGTGTATAATCCAATCTTTCAATTTACGGGTTTGGTCGTGTTACACAACACATAGCCTTTCACGAAAGGAGCAACATTTTAGTGCATTTGAGGCCAGAACACATAATGTTGGAGATTTTGGAGGGTCTTGGTCACATCGAAGTATCCTGCTACTTTGGAAGTGTGTGCCTCTCGTATCCATTTCACCCGTTTTATAGACTTTAGAACACACAATAGTGCACCCTTATAAAGAAGTCCACCTCACCACACAAACTAGGTTAGCCTTTTGTATTCAAGGTCTTCTATTGCTTTTTAAAAATCTAGATCTTTTACATATGCTTCGCCATACTCCTCATGACAAAAAGGTTGTGCCTGCATAAACACCGATAAGAAAAGCGTTGTAACTGGTGGCTGAGATAGCATGTCTACTAATTTGTTATGGACTCCTTTCTTATACTTGATTACAATATTAAATTCTTGCAAGTATGCCATCCATTTCATGTGACATGCTTAATATAGCTTGACTTTGGTTTGTAAGTACTGTAATGGCTAGTGATCAGCATATATGCTTGTTTCCTTGCCAAAAAGATAGGAATGCCAATATTTCACTGCTTGGTACAAGGTCAACAACTCTTTGACGTAGGTTAGATAATTCTTCTGAGCTCCTTAGAACATTTTTTAATGGTATGCTATAGGCCTTTTGTCTTGCAATAGAATAGCCTCTATTGCGTTTCTGGATGCATCTGTCTCTAGCTCGAACCGTCGTTGTAAGTTTGGTAAGGAAAGGACTTGCACCTCACTGATCTTCCTTTATAACAAGAGGAACATTTCCTCCTATTTACTCATCCATTCAAACTTGTTATTTAGCTTTGTTAAGGCATGCAATGGTGATGCAAAACAGAGACATGGTGAATGAATTTACGAAGATATTAACATGCCCCCACAAAGCTTTGAATGTCGGTGACTAATCGTGGTTGCTACCAATCCTTGATAACTTTTATTTTTCTGGGATCAACATGTAGTTCACCACAATCAACTACAAAACCCAAATATATTAATCTTTCTTTACCAAACTCACATGATATCCTGACTTTAAGTCGAGTTTTATGACAATAACAGCATCCTTCAGTTGTTCAAGCAGATCATTAATTCGCAGAAGAGGGCATTGATTCTTGATCATGATCTTGTTGAGAGCATTATAATCGAAACACATGCACCAACCTCTGTCTTTCTTTTTCACTAAGATCATCGGTGAGTTACATGGAGAACTAATCGATTTGATAACACCCGTTTTGATTAGTTTTTCTACTTGACTCCTGATCTTATCATTTTTTAGTATCGAGTTCTAATATGGCAATTTTGGGCAAGGTTGAATCTAACACGAGTTGGATATTGTATTCCATAGCTCGTTTTAATGGTAAGCTGTGGACATATTCAAACAAGGAGAAATATTCTGCAACAACATTACCAAGTGGGCTATCGTACTCTTTACAAGAAAGAGTTAATATAGGTACCTTGGTTTCCCAAGTTGCTGCCCGTATAAATATAAGAACAAAGCTTTGTTAGGCATTCACCATCCTTTACGCTTGAAACGTGGTCACCAACTGATGTACGCACGGACAGAGATTAATCTTGATATAATCCGACAACCTTTAAAACAAACTAGATACGCAAGATTTTCGATACTTTTCTAGACCTCAAGGATCGTGATTGTCCAAACAACCTAGACCAAGCAATAAACCAAGAAAATTAAACCAAAACAATACGCCACAATTGAATTAATTGATAAGTAGAGTTAGGGTTCGTGGAACAATATGAGCATGAAGAAAACTCCTTACAAGCTCTCAAATTATCAAAGTGTAACCCTAAAACTAATGTCAAGGCAACTATTTATAGTCTCCAAAATAACTCAAAATTGGGCCAACATCCTGGGCCTAAATAGGTAAAATAATACTGTCTGAATCGTCTTAAAAATAGTAAGAAATAACCCAAAGAAAAAGAGGCCAGGCGGTGCGTCTGATTTGGCGCGCCTGGCATCTGGCCTGCTGGGCGCTGGAGTGCGTGCCTGGGCTCGCGCCTAGCGTGCACACCTGTCAAGGGTTACTCGGGCCCAAAACTTGGCTCAAACTGACAAACTAAAGTTGCGAGCGAGAATCTTGATTCCTCCGGAGTCCATCATCAACCACGCTAGCCATAAATGAATTTAACGCAGCCTTGAATCTTTTAAGCCCAGTCCGACTTGTAGGGTTAGGAGGTAACATCAAGTCTCAATTAGCATCACGCTGATTTCGGTGTCTGTCGTCATATTCGTCATGTCCAGTCTTGCTCACATCAGCCCCTCCTTCGTCGAAAAGATTCATCCTCGAATCTGCGTCTATATTAAACAAAGACAAGTCAACAACATTAAAAGTAGCAGACACGCTGTACTCACCGGGTAAGTCAATTTTATAGGCGTTATTATTGATCCTTTCTAGGACTTGAAAAGGACCATCTCCTCGTGGATTAAGCTTGAACCGCCTATGATTAGGAAACCTCTCCTTGCGAAGATGAAACCAAACCTAATCGATGGGTTCGAAGATCACCTTCTTGCTTCCTCTGTTAGCTTGGCATGTATAAATCTCATTCTTGCACTCCATATGTTGCTTAGCCTTCTTGTGCAACTCTTGAACCAACTCGGCTTTCCTCTCTCCATCTAGGCTAGTTAACTCAGGCAAAGGTAAAGGCACCATATCCAATACAGTTAAAGGGTTAAAGCCATAAACAATTTCTAAAGGAGAATAACCGGTAGTAGAATGCACACTATAATTATAAGTGAACTTAATAAAAGGCAAACAATCAGACCATGTTTTCAAATTTTTTTCCTATCACAGCACGCAACAAACTCCCTAACATTCTATTCACAACTTCTGTTTGCCCATCGGTTTGTAGGTGACAAGTAGTAGAAAACAACAATTTCATTCCTAATTTTTCCCACAAAACACGTAAAAAATGACCCCAAAAACTTGGTGTCCTTATCCGAAACTATTGACCTAGGAATACCATGCAATCTCACAACATCTTTAAAGAACAAATCAGCAACATGCACGGCATCATCAGTTTTTTTACAAGCAATAAAGTGAGCCATCTTACTAAATATGTCCACAACAACAAAAATGTTATCTACACCCATTTTTATCTTTGGCAACCCTACAACAAAGTCCATAGAAATGTCCATCCAAGGGTGACTAGGTACATGTAAAGGTGTGTATAGGCCGTGAAGTTTAGTGGTTGATTTAGCTTGCTTACAAGCAATTCAATGGGCACAAATGCGTTCTACATCCTTTCGCATTCCCGACGAGTAAAAATGCTCATGCAATATGTCCAATGTCTTAACAACACCAAAGTGCCCCATAAGTCCTCCACCGTGGGCTTCAAGCACAAATAATTCACGCAATGAACAATTAGGCATGCATAAACAATTCTGCCAATATAAATAACCATTATGCCTAAAGTATTTCTCAAAAGCACCATGTTCACAAGTGGCATAGACATTAGCAAAGTTAACATCATTAGCATACAACTCCTTAAGATGCTCAAACCTTAAAAGTTTTGAAGTAAGAGTTGAGATTAAGGAATACCTGCACGATAAAGCATCGGCGACCACATTCTCCTTACCTTGCTTGTAGTGCAGCACGTATGGAAAAGTTTCCAAGAACCCCACCCAAGTTGTATGTTGCTTGCTCAATTTACTTTGTCCTTTTAGGTACTTAAGGGTCTCATGATCGGTTTTGATGACAAATTCCTTCGGTTGCAAATAATGTTGCCATGTTTCCAAAGCTCACACCACTGCATAAAGTTTAAGACAGCACCTATACCGATCACGGAGGCATCACATTCTACTTGAAAAGCTTTATCAAAATTAGGCAAACACAATACAAGTGTGGTACATAATTTCTGTTTCAACAAGTTAAATGCATAATCTTGTTCTTTTTCCCAATTAAATCCCTTCTCCTTTTTAACAACTTCAGTCAAAGGAGTAGCAATGGTGGAGAAGTCTTTCACAAACCGTCGGTAAAAACTAGCTAAACCATGAAAACTCCTCACATCCGAAGCACTCTGTGGTGTTGGCCAATCTCGAATGGCCTTCACCTTCTCCTCATCTACTTCAATCCCCTTCGAGCTCACAATAAACCCCAAGAATATCAATTTATCAATGCAAAAAGTACACTTCTTAAGGTTTGCAAACAACTTCTCACATCTCAAAGTTTCAAGCACACAATGCAAATGCTCCACAAGATCATTCAAAGTAATGGTATACACAAGTATATCATCAAAGTACACAATAACAAATTTACCCAAGTAATCACGCAAGACGTGGTTTGTTAATCTCATGAAGGTACTCGATGTATTAGATAAACCAAATGGCATAACTAACCACTCATACAAACCATATTTAGTTTTAAATGCAGTTTTTCATTCATCCCTAAGTTTCATGCGAATTTGATGATAACCACTTTTCAGATCAATTTTTGTAAAAACACATGCACCATGCAACTCATCCAACATATCATCAAGTCGAGGAATAGGACGCCGATACTTTACCGTGATCTTATTGACAGCTCGACAATCGACACATATGCGCCAATATCCATCCTTCTTCAGCACCAGTAGGACTGAAACAGCACAAGGACTAAGACTTTCATGCACGTGCCCCTTTACAAGCAATTCATCTACTTGTCGTTGAAGCTCCTTCTTTTCCTGTGGATTACTCCGATAGGCTGGCCTATTTGGAATTTGTGCTCCTAGGACAAAGTCAATTTGATGCTCTATACCTTGCAAAGTAGGTAGCCCCTTCGACATCTCCTCTGGGAAAACATCCTCGTATTCCTGCAAAAGAGACTTAAAAACACTTGGAAAAGATTCATTAATAGGGTTAGGATCTGACAGAAAACAATCCCTATGTCTATTCACAATCAATGCTCTCTTCGCTCCATATGCTCTCCTCAAGTCCTTTTGACACGCATACAAGCTCACCTTCTCGATTCTCTCTTGTTTTCCCTCCTTACACTTTTCTCTCCAGCACATCTCTCATTCTTTTGCTTACTTGTGCTTTCTCTCTCCGATGAGCCAGTATCTCTTTTCTTTTCAACTTCTTGTCCCTCTTTCTTTTTTTGCTCCTCACTACCCGAACCCAATCTTCCTTTCAAGGCTTGAATTTGGTCCAAGTAAATTTCTTGTGGAGTCATTGGCTCAAGAATGAAATTCTGCCCCTTGAACTTGAACGAGTACTTGTTGGTGTATCCGTCATAATTAGCTCGAAGATCAAATTGCCATGGTCTTCTAAGTAGAATGTGACCAGCTTGCATTGGTACTACATCACAAAGAACCTCGTCCTCATACCGTCCAATGGAGAAAGATAGTAGCACTTGTTTGGTCACGCTAACTTCTCCACTGCCATTAAACCACTATAAGTGATACGATTCTGGATGCTTTAGAACCGTTAACCCCAATTTTCTAACCATATCCAAACTAGCAACATTGGTGCAACTTCTTCCATCAATGATCAAGCTACAAACTTTACCACCAACCAAACATTGCGTATGGAATAAGTTCTCTCGTTGATCTAACATTTTAGTCCTATACCGAACACTAAGCTCCCTCCTAACCACGAGAGTTTTGCCTTTAACAGCCCGTTCCACACAAGTTTCATCTTCCTCTCCCCCCAAAATGTCATCCTCAAAACATTCCTCGTCATCCTCGGATTCAATCAACCCATCATACCTTAAAACCATGGCCCTCTTGCTCGGACATTGGGAGGCAATGTGCCCAGTTCCAAAGCATCAAAAGCATTTAATTGAAGAATGTTTGCTAGAAGAAGCTTTAGTGTTAGGAGTATTAGATGTACCTTTAGTTTCCGGCAGAGTTTGGTTCAGCCTCTTGGCTTCCAGTCCCCTCCCTTTCGAATTCTCCTCTTTTCATGGCCAATTTGAGTTCCAATTTGAAGTATAACTCATCCCACTCTTCGCTGTCCTAGGAGACTTAAGTTGCCTCTCAACCTTTATTTCCATGTTCAACATCTCTTTGAGGTCGGTGTAGTTGTGCAAATCAACCATGTTGGCTATTTCTTGGTTCAAACCACTCAAAAATAGAGCCATTGTGGCCTCGGGGTCCTCCTCATAATTAGACCTTATCATTGTGATCTCCATCTCCTTATGATACTCCTCCACAGTCCGATTCCCTTGTGTTAGGCGTTGGAGCCTTTGATGCATCTCTCGGTAGTAATAAGATGGAACATACCGCTTCTTCATGATCACTTTCATTTCAGCCCAAGTACCCACGAGTTCCTCCCTATTTCTTCTCTTAGAAATCACCAATTGAACCCACCAAATTAGTGCATAATCGAAAAATTCAACAGCTGCAAGTTTTGCCTTCTTTTTCTCAGAAAAGTTGTGACATTCAAAAATCATATCCACCTTTCGTTCCTATTCAAGGTAGAGCTCTGGATCATTCTTTCCTTTGAATAGTGGAAGTTGCATCTTAATAAATCTAATGTCACTGTCTCGTCTATCCTTAAAATCGGCTCATTGAACTCGTCCCCGTGGTCTCATATAATCCCCCTCGTCATTAGATCCATAGTCTTCTAACACAATCGGAGCATGATGGTTTCTAGGAACAGTGCTTCCCATTCGTGGCTCCTCGCATGCGCCACACCTCAAGTCGGCAATCTCTTGAGCTTGCCTCTCCATTTCGCCTCTAATTCTAGTAAGAATAGTGTTTAGGCTTTCAGTCAACTGCTGAATCACCTCTAAGGTGGTGGCTTGCGCCCCGCCCAATTGTTGGCCTCTCACGCTATCATTAGACATACCTCCAATGAAAATTGTTCCTGCAAAAAAAAATCAGTAGCAAAATAACCTTACAAAACACTCCCTCACGTGTTTCACTCGAATTGAGAATACTGCCCTCATGTGTCTTGGCCGCTCTAATGATCTCACCCTCTTGTCTTTTTCCTCTCGAATCCTCAGCGTTCAAGTTGTACTTCAGAGGACCTAACTCCTTCAAATCAAGAAATCCAATGATGGCTCCAAGTTTTGAAACTCTTTTCAAAGTAATGTCACGCAAGATAGGTATAAAATTTAATCCAATTCAATTTCCAATCCCTCACGTAAGACTTTCCCAAATAGCGTACAGTAACACTTTCGGTTCTGCAATTTTTTTCATTTTTTTCAAATTTTTTTCGAACTTCTTCTCTTTTTTCGTTTTTTTTATTTTTCGGTTTTTTCCAGACTTCTTTTTTTTCTCAAGGTAGGCCGAAAGTTTCAACAAAATAAACAAGAAGAATAATTGAAAACTCTAGGCTGAAAGTTAATTCACACCTGAATTGATGAACCGACGATAATTGAATGGTGATGGGCGGCGGTTTCTTGAATTCCGATGGAGTTGAATAAGAATTCGCCTCCACACCAATGCTCTGATACTAAAGATGATGTGCGCACGGACAGAGATTAATCTTCATATAATCTGGCAATCTTTAAAACAAACTAGATACGCAAGGTTTTCGATACTTTTCTAGACCTCAAGGATCGTGATTGTCCAAACAACCT
>JANQAP020000042.1:499121-509598 GCA_026874005.2 Erythroxylum coriaceum | reverse complement strand
ATATATAAAACCTAACAGTATTAGCATAGGCTAAAACTCATTTCCTTTTTATTAACCAATAACATAATTTCCATGTAACTTCAAATCGTATGAAATTCAACTTTCAAACTTCAATTCATATATTGATAAAACATACACTTATACTAGCAATATTCATTTGTAATGTATCATTCAAATAAAACTCATAATCGTACAATTTAAAATCACATGTCATCAATTCTTTTACAAAGAATTTATTCATATAAACCAATTAAAATGCACTCACTATTTTGCAAACTTATCACCAAGCACACTCACGCGTTCTGAGCCTCTTCTTTACCTATACAAATCACATTTTGCTTAGGCATTTATTTCTAAATTCAAAAATAAGGTATTAAAACTATATATATTCGGTTTAACCAAATTTGAGATTAGTATTTAATCGCTAACATATACGCTAATCATATTTCTACTTACTTTCGTAAGCTAAACTATTGTCTCTGTTTCAAAGTCTAACTTCGAAAATTACTTAAATACCATCTTTTACCCATTCTAACTTATCAATTTCTTCGAAACACTATCTCACCTAATTAATTTACCATAACCATAATCAAACTTCAGTAACTCACACCAACAACTACATTTCCTCTTAAGGCCAAATTGTCCTCACACACACACACACACACATACACACATCATCATCATCATCACCATCATCATCATTTCATTTTTTTTCCAATTTTTCAACTTAATTCACCTAAGATTCATGTCAGGCATCATCCAAACAGATCATAAACTATTTCAACTTCATCACTTTCCGCATACACTTTATAAACGAATTTTTCCAAATAATATCATAACACTTCATTTAATAATTCCAATGTCACAAATACACTTAATGACCATCCATAATCACATTCACATGGTCATCACATCATAACCATACTTTTATACCAAAAATGCCTTTAAGGCTAAACTTAACATATTTTTCATCAAACTTTTTCAGTTCAATTCCAAATTAGTTCTTTTTCATTTGTTTACTTCATTAGCATCAAATACATGCTATGAATATCATGAAACATCAAATAAAATTTTTGGATCAAATCACACTAAAATCCCTAGCCATTGTTGATCCTCTCATTCTTGATTTCTTAGTTTACTTTCTGATTTTCAACCTTTAAATGCTTCTAGCCTCATTATCTCCTCTATAACAAGTCAAAAATTACAGTTGATTTCAAACAAATCTATCCCACTCAAAAACTAAAAAAAAATTAAAATTTAAGCTAAGAAAATGTACTACTTTTTCTTCTATTTTTTGTTTTCTCCTCTCACGGTTACACATACCAAGCGAAGCTAATTTGTCTTACTTTTTGCTTTTTATAATCCCCTTTAATGAGACATATGTCACTCTCTAATTTTTCCTCCTTTAATGACTCATCAATCCACTAACTTCTTATAAAAAGATCAAATTTTCCTTAATGAGTTTAATTCACCAGCTAACCGAATTAAGTTTTGAAAATATTCTACAACTATCTTATTATCAAATTAACCATGAAATACTCTAATCAGGGTCAATACATATTGATTGGATGCTTTTAAAAAAATTTGAATGGGTTTTAAAATCATTAATATCCATTATTTTCCAAAAAGGGCAATTTAGTCCTAAACTTTCAAAACTCTGGAAATTCGTCTAATCGGACTTATTTTTGACCTGTTTCAGTATCATTAAACTCTAAATATTTCAGGGTTGAGTCCCCTAAAAATTGCTATTCATCCAAATTCATTATTCATCTAAAAATACTATTCACTGAAAATAAAAATGTATATTCAATGAAAGGAAAGGTTCGAGATTTTAAAAAAAGGTGTCATTCATAAGAACCAAAAGCATTACATGTTCATATTTTTAAAGTCAATATATGATCCAACATAATCTTGGAGTAAGCAATATATTACATAGCACTATAATCTTATTGTATGATCTTAGTATGATTACAAAAGACTATTTAGTAAATGTTAAAAGATCCAATAATAAATGTGTAATTTTATCAGTTTATATGGATGATATGTTTCGGTAGCTAGTGATATAAGTAGTTTGTCACGAGAACAAACAAATTGAATATCAAGCATAATCAAAATTAAGAATATGGCTAAGGTTGCATACATCTTTGTAGTTAAAATCGTTAAGTATTATCAAGTAGATTTTTCTTATATATATCGATGAAATACTTAAATAGTTTTGTATGCAAGATAGTAAAACATTTTTGTGATGTCAATTGCTAAAGGTGAACATCTAAGCAATATGTAGTATCAATGGATGTTATAGGAAGAACAAAAGATAAAGATGGTTCTTTATTTCGAAGAAATCAATAGTCTCATGCATTATCTGTTGTGTATCAACAAGTATATTGAAATATAGTACTAGAGAGCTGAAATATCAATATCAAATCAAACACATACATATCAAGTATAACTATTTAAAGGACATAGTAGTGCAAAGAGAAATGAGTATGTCTAGTGACTATTCATAATACTTATTATCAATGATGATAGTATGTTTGTCATCGAATACTGATGCAATATATGTTTAATTGTGAATTAAACAATACTTTCTATAATCAATTTTAAATGAAAATTCAATTTTAGAAATATGAGAATGCTTAATTTTGAATTAAGCTTTTCTGTTCTAGAATGAATGTTTAATTGAGTGTTGCACATTCAGTTCTAGATACAAGAAGTATGTCAGACAAATACAAGATGCCTTCTCACATTGGTTACCGCCCCTATTATTTTATAGGAATGGAGATGAGACAAGTTTTAAGTGATATATCTAGGCCATAAATGAGAGCTCAAATCTTAAATCACCAGTGTGGATGTGAAGTATATTAAAAGTTGTAAGAGCTTATTAGTAATGACTCAATCCAAAAAAATGAGAAAAGACAAGGGCTCTAATAAAACAGAGACAATACTGTAAAACATGAAGCATACCATGTGTGCATTTTTTACCAATAAGGATAATGTAAGTCATATTCCCAATTTATATTATGCAAGGATCCTTTAAGGCTATATAAACCTTAAATTAGAAATAACCTTTTAACTCGGATTATAATTTCAGAGAATTAAATTAATGTTTGTTATCTTAGAATATTACTATAAAATCATGAATGATTCGATATAATGTTATATTATAGAAAAGCTATTTAATTTGATTCAAAGGATTAAGAAACAAGGAAAATCATTACAATTCCAAGTTTGCATCAAGACGTATTCAAAAGGGCCCATCTTCTATATAGAAGGTAATATAGATACAAAATGTTTATATAATAAGAATGAGATAATGATTGATGCAATAAATGATCTAAAGTATAGCATACTAAATCTACTTACGGATTGATTCTTTAGTTGAGAAGGCGTATATTCGTAACAGATGTATGATAATATGCTCTTGTCATATGCTAGTTGTATATGTCATTAGACAAGTATGATGCATAAATCTTATAACTAAAATCATGTATAAGTGAAAGATGATAATAAAAGGATACACTTGATGAGTTTAGAAGGATTGACCTTTCAAATGATAACTATTAAAGAACATTAATGACATTATCTATAAATAATAGATAATTATTAATTGAAGAGTTGATGATAATCCTCTAAAACTCACAAATATAACAGAGATAATTTTTACGAGAAAAGAGTTTCTTATCAAGAGTTTTTTCTTACCAAGAGTCCTTTAATTGGTGAAATAATAATCAAATTTGAGTAAGAGATTTAACTAATTAATGATACATATGAATTAAAAGATCATGTATATAAATGGGGGAGGGCTAAATTTATATTACATATATTAGATTTTCCATTGGGGGAACGAATTTGGAAAATCTCTTTTAAATATATTTAGGGCTAACATAACTCTACTTTACGATATTTATTATATTGGTGAGAGAAGAGTTTGATAAAGCAAACACACACAAGAGGGGGTGAATTGTGTGTGACTTTAAAACAAATGGAAGTTACTTTCAATTCATATAAAGACATGGGCCTGTTAAAATTTAAAACAATCGAAGTCTGTCAGACGATAGAAGCCTATTAAACTATAGGAGCTTGTTAGATGATAAATCCTATTAAAACAATTTAAAATAGAAGGTGTCTGTTAAAATGAAAGGAACCTCTTGCAAGTTGAAAACAAAAAGAGCCTATTATAAAAGTGAAGGAGCCTCTTGCTAAAATGAACAAACACACAAAATATAATGTAGAAATTTAAAAGTTAAAAGGAGAGAGAGAATGACGTAGTCGATTTATACTAGTTCGACTTATAACCCAAACTTACGTCTAGTCCTCAAGTATCCAACTTGAGTGTTTCACTAAAATCTCAAGTAGTAATTTGATGAGCCTCTCTAAGCTCGCGAGTACATATTTTTCAAGGTTTTCTAATCTTCCAAACTAGTAGTATTTAGCTAGCCTCTATAAGCTCTCAATAGATGAAAATGTAATTTGCTCGTTATGAGCTTCAATTATCTCTCTTAAAAAGAATTTTCACTTTCTAAAGCACAAGAGATTTAACAATGATATCACTTTCAAGAGAATTGATGCTATATGTGTATTTTAAGAGTCTGATCTACTTTCGCAAAAGCAGTGGCTCTTCTTTAAGTAGGTGTTTCTTTCAACTAGTTGTTGCTTCACTTGCATCCTTAGTCAACTGGATAGATTTAAATCTGAATAACTTTGATGTCATCTTTGTCAAAAATCTTCCAGTAATCACGAGGCTAATATATGACCTTTATAATTAGTAGGATCCTTTCGGATAAACCATTTCTAATAAGGTAAGTTCATAAAGAAGGTTCCCACAAGAAAGAAAACGTATTTCTTATGATTTTATTTTCTTTTGAGAATTAGAACGTTAATTTTACAAAGAAATAAATCCAATTTGAATTTTGAAATATTATACAATTATCATCAAAATCATTAATCATAAACCTTGAGCTAATAATAATGACAAATAGTAATAGATATATTTTCAAAATTCAAATAATAATAAAGGGTTTCGAAAGATACCTGGAGACTTTACTCGCAGTTATAAATAGAAGGAGCCTAACTTAAGGAAGGAGATTATCGTTATTTATCACATATTTAAATATCATCATAAGTATATCATCAGGGGCAGTATTGAAATCAAGTGCAGAATATGTCAATTTCTCCCCCTTTGTCATTATCAAAAAGAAATAGAGGGAAATAGTAAATAATGCATCAAACAAAATCATTAGTATAAATAAGCTAAGAAGAAGACAAATAGCAACAGAGTTATCAAAGAGATTCAAAGAGGATTCTTCTGAGCAAAATCTGCATCTCAAGAAGTTAATTTTGCATGCTATCTATTTGTTCTTGTGTTTGTTCTTGATTAGCTTGAATGTCCTTCAGTTGTTGTTGGAGATTTGCACTATTTTCATCCTGAGGAGGGACAGAAGTTTGTTGGTCTGGAGTAGGATCTAAGTTTTTTGCTACTCTTTCAGATCTTTTCTTTACCCAGACATTGTTTTGCAATTTATATCTAAATTGGTAAGAAATGGAAGGGTGAAACTTAGCCAGTGCATAACAATTCAGAATTGCAAAAGGAACTCTATAATGGGTGAAAATCTTGGTAAGCAATATCCTATAAGGTAGATAACCAGTGGTATTCTTATGATTCCCCTTATCCACGATGAACCTTAAGATCGTTGCTGGAAGATTCATTATGTTTCCTTTCAGCAAATTGTACACTACATAAGTGTCCAGCAGGTTGCACCTTTCAACTGAGCTACTTCTGGGAAAAATTAAAGTAGCTGATAACGATGCAAGGAATTGTGGTAGTAGCTCTAATTGCCTACTCTAGGGTCTCCCATCTTGGGTGTTCTCGGTATGATAGCAGATGGTTTTGACAACTTTTACTAGCTCCAAATCATTGACATCCCACTTATAACAGGAAAAATCAGTTCTCCCTATAAGAGCTATGTTTAGTATATCTCTTAAGATTTCTTCAAAAATTAAAATTGCACATTCATATATCCATGAGACAATCGCTACCTTTCCATCAATTTCATCTTTTCTCATATACGTGTAAAATGTTATGACTAGCTCATCACAAACGGTCTAATCTAATTTCAGAAAATTTTCCCAACCAATGATAACAAAGTAAGGAGGGATACGTATACCTATGTCATCAAACATCATGGAAGGCAAGATTCACCCAGCAACCACCTTTCTTTTCTTGCACTGCACTTTATAGCGAACTTCAGCTTCCGTTGATTGAAACATTTTTTGAGGTACTGGTGTCTTTCTTTTTTTGTGCAACTATTTTTATATTCTTTGCCTTTTTTTCTTTAGGAATCATCTCTTCATGCAATAACTTATTTCTATCAATAGTTTCTTCAGTCACAGGCGCTTTTCACTCCCTTATTTCTTCCCTTTTTTTCTGGATTATTCTTCCTCTTGCTTTTTAGCATCAGTATTTTTTTATTTAGAAATTTTCTCAGCTTCCTTTGCAAGATTTCCTCTAGTTTGTGATTGTCTAATCAACTGAGAATGTTCTTCATCTGAATCATCATCCTTTATAACCCAATGCACTTCTGATACTTGGGGCTTAGAGGAGATAGGTTTAATAACATAAGCTTCACCATGACTATCAGTAGAAGTTAGAGTTTTCTTTTGTCCTTTTGATTTGGTTCGTGCCATTGTAAGCGCGATGGATGAGGTTTAGAAGATTTAAGATGAAAATAGAGAGTTGGAATGCAGAGAGTCAAGAGCGGCGCTTCGAAGAACAATGAGGGTGAGTAAAGGAGAGAAGTCTATTTATAGTATATTAAACATTTTTTGAGTGTTGATCTCTTGTGAAGATGAACGATCATACGCTAATAAAGGACATGTGATTGTTTGCGTATCTTCTGTCAGTCTCGTATAACCATTTGTTAGAACTTCGTGCGCTTCTTTAAATGCTGAAATGACAAAATAAAAGAAATTACCTTTTTAGTACACGTGTAATCTTGCTCTATTAAACCGAGAGGAGCCTTCTAAACTAAAAGGAGCCTACTATACTAAGAAGAAGTCTCGAACATTAGGGGAGCCTTCTAAAGAGGAAGGATCCTGCTAATGTTAGCAGAGAGAAGTAGCATAGAAAATTCAAACATATATAATATCAAATAGTTTGCACATATTAAGCTCATTTCTCAACACACAAAATCTATCTTCAGAGAGTGGTTTAGTGAAGATATCAGCTACTTGATTTTTAGTATTAAAATGCAAAAGATCAATGGTGCCTTCTAAAATATGATATATAAGAAAATGGTGCATGGTTTCTATATGCTTAGTCCTAGAATGATGCACAGAATTTTTAGAAACATGTACTGCACTAGTATTATCACATAATATAGGAATATGAGAAAAGTTTAGAGAAAAATCCTGGAGTTGATGCTTCATCCATAAGATTTGAGCATAACAACTGGTGGCTACTATATACTCTGCTTCGGTTGTTGAAATCGCTGTACAATTTTGTTTTTTGCAAGACCAAGAAACTAGATATCCTCTAGAAATTGACAATGATCACTTGTGCGTTTTTGATCAACTTTGTCACCTACATAATCTACATCACAATAGTTAAATATGTTAAAAGAATTAGTATTTGGATACCATAAACCGAAATCCATAGTTTTGAGAAGATATTAAAAGATCCTCTTGACTGCTTGAAGGTGGCTTTCTTTGGGATTTGATTGAAAACATGTGCAAAGACACACTATAAGCATAATATCTAGTCTTGAGCTTGTAAGATATAGTAGTGACCCAATCATTCCTCTATGCTTTGTTTCATCTATGGCCTTGCCTTCTTCATCCTTATCAAGTTTAGTTTCAGTATACATAGGAGTACCCATTGGATTGGCATTCTCAAAATGGTACTTCTTGATAAGTTCCTTTGTGTATTTGTCTTAGCTAATGAAGATCCCTTTTTCTGTTTGCCTGATTTGTAATTTGAGAAAGAAGGATAGTTCTCCCATCATGCTCATTTCAAACTCCCCCTACATTAATGCTGAGAATTCTTCACAGAAAGACTGACTAATAATACTAAATATTATGTCATTAACATATATCTACACTATGAGTAAATCATTCTCCTTTTTCTTAATAAATAAGGTTTTATCTACCTGTCCTCTTTCAAAGTTATTTTCAAGAAGAAAATTATTTAACCTCTCATAACATGCTTGAGAAGTCTGTTTTAGACGACACAGGGCTTTGGTTAACATAATCAGGATGATTTTCATCTTCAAAGCCTGAAGATTGTTTAACAAACAGTTCTTCATTAATATATCCATTTAAGAAAGCACTTTTAACGTCCATTTGGAACAATTTGAAGTTTCTATAATATGCAAAGATAAGCAAAATTCTAATCGATTCCAGTCTAGCAATAGACGCATAAGTTTCTTCAAAATCAATAACTTCTTGTTGATTGCAACCTTGAGCTACAAGTCTAGCTTTGTTTCTTACCACCTTACCATTTTTGTCGAGTTTGTTTCAAAATCTCCAATGAGTTCCAATGACTGACTTGTTTTGAGAATGAGGTACTATATTCCAAATTTTGTTTTTATCAAACTGATTCAGTTCGTCTTTGATTGTTGAAACCCAATTTTCATCAGTAAGAGGATCTTCAATGGTCTTTGGTTATAATTATGAGATGACAGCAATAACATTATTCTTAAAGGAAGATCTTATTCTTAGAATTTTGGAAGGATCTCCTAGAATGTATTGATGTGTATCTTGACCTCTCCATTCTCTTGGTGTTCTTCTTTACAAATGCTCCTGTTGAGACGAAGGATCCTATTCCATCCTGGCTTCAGAAGGACATTTTTGATCGTGTGAATTCGAAGGTATTGGAGGTGAAGTTGATGTATCTTTAGGAACCAGGGGATGTTCTTTATCATCTGAATGAACTGCTATTATTGAAAGTAGAGCTGCATCAAATAGTACATGTATTGATTCTTCTATGTTCTTTATTCTTTTGTTGTAAACTCTGAATCCTTGACTAACGGTACTGTAGCCTAGAAAGATAGCTTCATCTGATCTCGCATCGAACTTTCCAAGGTTGTCTGTTCTATTATTTAAAACAAAGCACTTGCAACTAAATGCTCGAAAGTAAGTAACATTTAGTTTTCTTCCTTTCCATAGCTCATAGGGGTTTTTTTTCAAAAGAGGTCTTATAAGACACCTGTTAAGTATGTAACAAGCAGTGGATATTGCTTCTGCCCAGTAACCATGGGATAGGCCACTTTCACAGAGGATTGTCCTGACCATATCAACTAAGGTCCTATTCTTTCTCTCAACGATACCATTCTACTGAGGAGTCCTTGGGTAGGAAAAGTTGTGAGTCATACCATTACTATCATAGAAATCTTCAAACTTTCTGTTATCAAATTCTCCTCTATGATAGCTCCAAATTGAAATAATGCAATATCCTTTTTCGAATTGAATTTTTTTGCAAAACTTCTCAAAACCTTCAAAAGCATCATCTTTATTTGATAGGAAGTAAACCCATGTAAATCTAAAATAATCATCTACTAAAACAAAACCGTAATGTTTACCACCAAAACTTTGAGTCCTAGTGGGACCAAATAAATTCATATGCACAAGTTCAAGCGATTGTTTAGTAGACACGATATTTTTAGGAGGGAAGTTGCTTCTAATTTGTTTTCCTTTCAAACAAGCTTCGCAAACCTGAGTATTCATGAACTTCAGATTAGGTAGTCCTCTCACTAGCTCATTTTTGGACAAATTTGATAAGATTGTCATGCTAGCATGTCCAAATATTCTGTGCCAAATAAACGAATCCTTTTCTAGAGAAACAAAATACTTAACACTTTGTGAAGACATGTTTTTTTAGTTGAGCACAGTATATGTTCTGATTTCTAGGATAAACGAATATGATATTATCATTATGATTCTCAATTATTTCACAGTGACATGCATAGAAAATGGCTTTATAACATTTAGTCACATAACTGACTTACACTTAATAGGTTATGTTTCAAACCATCAACATAAAGGACATTATCAATAGAGGTGGAGTTAGAATCACCAATTTTACCAATTTCGGTGACCTTTGCTTTTATTTTTGTTAACGAAGACGACATTACCTCCGTCTTTCCTTTCAACATAACTGAGATGTGATATTTCACCTATCATGTGCCTCGAATAACCACTGTTGACTATCCATTGATTTTTTCTTGTCTCCGTTTTGAAGCATATGTGTATAAAAATATTATCTCATCTTACATACCCAAATGTTTTTAGGTCCTTTCGGGTTAATAACTTGAGCTTTCGGTCTTTAAACATACATTTTAGATCATTTCTCCATTTTATGAAGTTTACAAAAATGAGTAATGTGACCATGTCTCGCACAGTAGAAACATAAAATGGATGAATGAGAATTGCTATAAATTCTACCATTTATTAGGTTCTTACTATTTTGACTACAGCTATTGCT
>JANQAP020000042.1:478419-491363 GCA_026874005.2 Erythroxylum coriaceum | reverse complement strand
ACCTGCACTGCGAAATAATTCTCTAAAAAAATACGTCAAATTGATTATAATGTTAATGTTTTAGAGTTTAGGAATTTTTAGCATACTTGAAACATTTGAATCCTCTTGGATTAGCTTAAAATAAGAATCAGAGTGGATTTAGATGATTTAAACAAAAATATTTTAAATTTAAATATTATTTAATTTTGTCATTAAATTTAATATTGAATGAATTCTACATTACGTTAATGTTGGTGTATCATTTTTTAATTTTTTCTTTTTTTAAATCAATTTTGCTCAATAAAACTTAATTTTAAAAAGTAGAGCTTTGGTTGAGTTCATTCTTCTCAAATTTTAATAATTATGTTTATTATATTAAATTAATTTAATTAAGTTAAATTTAGGAACGTTACCTTTAATTAACTTGTTTACTAAATTTATTTAATTATGTTTTGAATATTAGCTAATTATAATTAGGACAAAATTCTTAGATTTTTTTTTTGAGATAAGGAAAAGTTTAAGATTAAGGCCTTATTTGGCAACCAGTTGATTCTATCAGCTATTAACTGATAGTTGATTATATCAGCTGATTTGGTCAGCAGATTGCATTAGTTATTTGTCATTTGATGTTTGGTAAAATTAACTGTTTAGTATTAGCTGTTTATATATAAAATGACTTATGAGGACATAACTTTAAAAAATATATAAATGTATAAATATTATATATCTTAATATTTCGTTGAATATTTTTATAGTAATTTAAATTTTAAATATTTAATTATACAAATATTAAATTTATAACTCTAATATAATTATTATATCTCGTACATATAATACTAATAATAATAACAAAATTTAATAATAATAATAACTCTATAGATTTGGTGCTTCTCCGTGCACGGAAAAGCACCAACTCCATGCACGGTGGTAACTTGAAAATCCACCACCGTGCATGAATACTAGTGGGTCACCATGATTACTGGTAGATAACTATAGTTAGTCACGGTAACAATACTTCATAATAGGAAAGTAGAGAAAAAATGAGGATAAAATAGTAACAGACAAACAGCTGATATCCAACTTTTCACAAATTAATTAGTTGGATTAAATAAGCCAATTCAATTAGCCATCAATCAAATAAAAAAATAACTATTTGATAAAGTCACTGATTTTAATCAATCAGCTAAAAATTAACTGAGCAGCTATCATCCAAACGAGTTCTAAAAGGTAAGGGACATAATTGAAATTGAAAAGAAAATCGAAGATCAGAGACCATGCGTTTACTGGTTTGGGCTTCGTCGCTTCTCTCTCTTGGAAAAGCCGGCCGACACTCCTCACAAAGGAAAACCCTAGGTCTTTCATAGATCGTCCCTGCCGTCCCCATTTCTCTTCCGCCATTCTCTAATATTTCGAATCCTTCTACTAGTTCGTCATTTTACCATCCCTTTTCACTAGTTTCGGTGCACCTATCGCTTTTTTTATTAAAATTCAAATCAACTTTCTCCTTTAGCCTTTTGAGCTTTTGTTTGCTCCACAAACAGAAATCATCCCTTACCCGCCTTACTTGCTTCTATTTTGCCAACCCTAGCGTCTCCTAGGCATCCCGAACTAGATTTGCCTTCTGTGGGTTGAGTTATTCTTGATCTTGCTTATTATGCTGAGGGAAAATCCCTTGTGGTCATCTTTTGTTTTTAGGGGGACGAAAACGGCTTTTGGTTGAAGAAATCGACAGGGGAGGTGGACCAATAACGAATAAAGTGGAAACGTCGGTCCACACTCCTTCCCAAGAGAAGGGAACACTCCACGCGCATCAAAGGCTTGCTCCCCCCTTTTTTCTTATGCCCTCGTGTTCTGATCTTGTGTTTCTATGGTATGTTCTCCATCGTATTATTATTTTCCCCACCATTTTGCTTGTTGTTTTCCAGTTTGTATTTTATGTTTTGTTCATTGATATTTGAACTGTTTTAAGTTTCGTGTTTCTGGGATCTTTGTTTTGTCAGTAGACTGTTTTCCCCTTTGCTTCCTAGCGTCACAGCTTAAAGTTTCCGTGATTGTTACTTGCTTGACGTCATACTTCTGTTTATGTTGGTATAAAATAAGCCCTCGGTTACTTAACCGAGTATTGGTTTTGCAATCAAGCTGTTAAGCTAAAAGGGAATAGGTAAAATGATTAAAAGAGTCTTAGTATTGGTTTTGAAATCAATTTAGTTATCATTTAAGGCTCATACTTATTACTTTTTTAATCGTGGAATGCTACTGTGTGGAATTGTATTTGTCAATTACTTAAAATTAATTGTTGCATACCTGAAGATAAAATGACCACGTTCATACAATTCCCTAATTTCTGTATTTTGTGCATGTTTTTATGTTATTATTTTGTATTTTGGTTGAATAAGAATGAAAAATTTTCCCTTTTAAGAGTTCTTAACAATTTTTGGCTCTAAAACTAGTTGATGATGATGGAGAACTTGGAGCAACCTGTGCAAGCAAATCAAGTCAATGGTGACATTATCAAAAACATGAGACAAGCACCAAAACGTTTTGTGAAAAACCAAATTCCAGATTCAATTCTAAATGATCCATCCCTAAATTCTGTCATCTCGCTGCTGCCTTCTAACTATAATTTTGAGATACACAAGTGTGTGTGGCGCATTCGCTCTACTGGGGCGAAACGTGTGGCTTTACAACTTCCTGAGGGACTACTCATGTATTCCCTTATCCTTTCGGACATATTCACTGCCTTTGCTGATGTTGCCCATTGCTTTATCCTTGGTGACGTAACCTATGGTGCTTGTTGTGTGGATGACATCTCTGCCTTGGCGTTGGGTGCTGATCTTTTGATCCATTATGGCCATAGCTGCTTGGTTCCTATTGATGTTACTAAAATTCCATGTCTGTATGTTTTTGTGGATATCAGAATTGATGTCGACTGCCTAATTAACACAATCAAACTAAATTTGAGTGAGAACAATATTATCCTTGCTGGGACAATTCAGTTTGCATCTGCTATTAGAGAAGCAAAGCCTGAATTGGAGAAGCTTGGGCTGAAGGTCTTGATTCCTCAGTCAAAACCATTATCTGCAGGAGAGGTGTTAGGTTGTACAGCACCAAAAATTTCTCCTAATACGATGACTGATTTTGGTTCTAGTGAGACTGTCCTTGTATTTGTGGCTGATGGGAGATTTCACTTGGAGGCCTTTATGATAGCCAATCCCAGTATTAGGGCGTTTAGGTATGACCCATATCTGGGAAAATTGTTTTTGGAAGAATATGGTCATAGAGAAATGAAGGATACTCGTAAGGGGGTAATAGAGTGTGCAAGGAAGGCAAAGAATTGGGGTATCATCTTAGGGACGTTAGGTCGGCAAGGCAATCCGAGGATTTTAGAGAGAATGGAGAAGAAAATGAGAGAAAAGGGACTTGATTATGTGGTTGTCCTGATGTCTGAAATTAGTCCTGTCAAGATTGCTCTGTTTGAGGAATCTGTGGATGCCTGGATTCAGATTGCATGCCCTAGACTCTCTATTGATTGGGGAAATGCATTCGGAAAGCCTCTTTTAACTCCATTTGAGGCCGACATTGCTTTCGGAGATTTACTAGGCTGGTGGGAGAAGAGTTTGATTTGTAGTGAAAATTCATTTTGTGATTGTGGCGATGGAAATGCAAAACGGATGCAAGAAACTTCTTCTGGAGATTATCCAATGGATTATTATGCCCAAGATGGTGGAGAATGGAACTCTTCATATGTAAAGAAAGTTAATCGTGCTACTAAAAAAAATCTTTATCTTCAGTCAGTATGATTTTTTTACAATTATTGTTTTGTCTCTCATAATGTGAACTGAGTAATTTGAACAGTGATGATATTCTTTTTTGAAAAAGTTAATAGCTGGAGACATTCACTTGTGAACTTGTATATGTGAATGTACGGCCTATAGTTGTCATTGATAGCTATTGTAACGCTTTGTACACTACAGTTGTATGCATCGAGACAATTACAGTGACATATTTCCGCAGCTGATCAACAAGCCGCTGCTTAGTCGTTGGTTTACTGTGAACTATTTTCCATTAGTAATAATTCTTTTTCAGTAAGGATTCGAATTAAAACAATAATTTTGGCAGCTCAAAAATTATTAATTACTGCAAACCGCTAGTTAGTTCCGGAAAGAAAAAAAACGCATACAGACGATTCCGTAAATTGTTTAAATTTCCCCTTCTAGATCTTAATTCTCTATGGGATTTGGAATTTCGAGTAAATGCTTTCAAGTAGGGAGCATTTTGGTTTCTGCCTTAAAAATTTTTGTGAATTGTTTGACTTAAAAATTTTAAACTACTATCGATTTGTGTAAAAGATAAGAGTGCTAAATTTTAAAAGACAATTATGTAAAAAGGAGTATGTTAAAAAATAAAAGACACCTGCAAACATTTAAGAAAACGAAAGGAATCTATTAAAAAATGAAAAGAGCCTGTTAACATTAAAAAAAACGAAAGCAACTTGCTAACTTTAAAAACAAAAGATAGGGATGAGAGATGCTCCCACTTCTCACAACAAACTAGCCATGATTCTTTTTCTACTTCTTGTTGCCATTAACCTTCTTTATCTTCATCCTTCACCGCAACACTCTTCCTTGGCATTATTCTTGATCATCTCTTCTTCAGCAATTTCTCCTGCAATGTAACTCTTGAACCCCAACCATCAACCAAAGGCCACAATTGACTTTCCACTAAATTACCTTTCTTGCCTTGCTTTCTTTTTTTGTTAAGCCAAAATTTTTTCTGACGCTTTCCTTCCCAAAGCTGAACCAAACCTCTTTTATGAAACTTCTTCAAAATGTCCAATACTTCAGTACCTTCCACTTTAGATTTTCTAATTCTAAACTACTCCATTCCTAAACTTTGATCCACAATTCCAGCAATTCCAACAACTCCATCTCCAACGATTGTTCCCAGATCCTGGAAGCAAACGGGAAGAATCCTCCTCAACATTGTCTTACTCACCTCCTAAGGATATGGATGGAAGGCTGGTGGTTTGCCCCAATATTGAAGTCCTCAAAGAGGGAGCTCGGGTCTGGGAATTAATTATGGTCGGTTTCTTCTTTGCTCTAAGTGTGTATACAGATTATAATTGCCTTCATGTACTTAAAGGAGAATAATTTGGATGAAAACACGGTGTAAAATGAAGATTCGATGCACAGAAGTGATGCACGGGACCAAAATCACTCCTTGAGAATGACCTTCATGTTTGGAATTGCCTCTCTCCATCTACTTTCCCTTTAAGTCTCTGTTCACGTCCTTTTATATGAAATTCTAGAGTTTTGGTCGATGCACTGCATGGATTAAGAGAAGTGTTGCACGACCGTAACTAAAATTATGAACCATTTTTTTCAATTTGTTTTTCTTTCTATTTATGTTTGATTTCATATTCAATAATGTGTAACTAAATGTCTTGCTAGTGTTTAGGTTAGATGAACCTATGTTGATACTTTACTATGTTTTGATTCTTTTATTAATGCAATTGAGTTGATTGATATATTGCAATTCGATTAAGTGTTTAATATATGTTCTAGTAGATTTGGAATATTAGATCATAATCTAATTTCATACGTAGAGATTGAGAAATCCTAGGTTTGAATATATCTATCGTAATTGGAAGAAGTTGATTGCAACCTTAGAGATAGGATGACATAAATCTTCCAGATTAAGGTCAAACCTAATAGAGGGATTCATAAATCGGTAAAGCAATCATATAAACTTTAACCTGAGTAATTCGGTTGAAAACCTTATGATTAGTTGTTAGTAAACTCAAAGTTAGCTATTATCATATCATAGGAATCTCCACAGTCCAATAAATCAATAAAATAATTAAAAAATAAAAGATAAATTTGTTAAGGTTTTAGGGGGATTTGAAACCTATATACTAATCATTTGATATCGGTAATTTTCTAAGTAAATTCTTAATTCTTTGGTCAATATCGTTGCCTATTTTATTTTACTTACTTTAGTTTTTATTTTCTTTACTAAAATCCAAAATTAATTTGTAGGCTAGATAATAGGAAAAAGGCAATTGCTAGTAATCACTTTCTTTGTAGGATCGACCCGTACTTGCTGATACTAGCTATAGCTACGCAGTGTACTTCTGATTATTACAATATTGATTGACTCACAAAATTAGTCAATCAAGCGATAGCAACAGCAACGACGGCAGTAGCAGTGATAAAAAGGTTCTTGGAGGCTAGAATTTGAGACTTTTTGAGATTAGGGCTTAATAAAGTGAAGAAGAGGGGTGTTTGCAAATAGGTTTAGGAAATGTTGTGTTTGGATACATGAATAACCTATTGTAGGGTTAGAGTAGGGGATGTTTGACAATAAGGATAGTGTATCCTAAGGCTAGAATAAGCAGTCTTTAGGTAAAAGGATAAAAATATCCTAATCCTAGAATAATGTTTGTTTGGCCATTGGATTAAAGCAATTCAATCCTTGGTTTGGAATAGAGTATTCCAAGACCTATTCCAAACATCAATTTTAAAATTGTTTTAAAATCTAAAAATCAATTCCAAAATTAAATTAATTATTTTCTTAATATGATTAAGATTAATAATTAAATTCATTCCTATTTATAATTTAGAAAAATAGTTTCTAAAATTAGAATTAGTTAGTTCAGTTAAATTGAAATTAATTAATTATATTCCTTAAAATTAATAAAAAGTATTTTCTCAAATAATTAAGAAAGTTATTTCTCAATTAAATTTATTTATTTCAATTTGATTGAGATAAATTAAATTTATGATTTTATTTGTTTAGAAAATTATTAATAATTTTATTTATAAATTGTTTCTTTATTAATAAATAATAAGTTTCTTGATTTATTAGAAAAGATATTTTCTTGATTAAAATTTGAAAAGTGTTTTCATTTATTAATTAAGAAAAATGAGATTTCTTAATATTTTTAAAAATAATTCTAATTTATTAAAGAAAGATCTTATAATTATTTAAGAAATCAATCTCAAAATAAATAATACAAATGACTTTCTCAATTAAATTTAAAAGTTTTTAATTTAATTTTGAAAATAGTTTCCTTTTAATATTAGAAAATAGTTTTTTAATTAAGGAAAAGTAAGTTCTAATGAGCTTAGAAATAATAATTTCTAATTAGTTAGAAATAGTTTTCTAATTAGATTAGAATGTGTTACTTATATAATTTTGAAAAAGGAGTTTTTTTCTAAATTATAATAATTAAAATAATTTATTAAAAAATTTTCAATTAAATTTTGTTTAAGGAGTCCAAATAATTGGAATTAGTTTGCATAATTTTCAAATCAACTTAAATTTCTATTTGGAATAGGAATTTAGTATATGTAGGAATCAATGAGTTTAATCTAATTTAATTTTCTAAGGAGTTGGAAATATTATTTTTGATTATGAAGATCAATAACTAGAATCAAACGAAACTTGAAGTTTTATGCATATAATTTGATTATGAGTGCATATATATATATATATATTGGATGCATGTTAAATTGTATGTTTTATATGTGTGTTATTTTACATGCAATTTTATGTTTGATGACAAGAATGAAATTAAATCTCTCGTTAAAATATTAAGTATATGTTGAGAATGTGATTGTTGCCTTCCTTTGTTATAAGAATATATCAGAGTTCTGTTTGATTTTAGGATTGTTAAGCAAACTCAAGACCGTTTTAACTGAATATGTTTAGTCTTATAACAGTGAGTTTTACTTAAATAAATTTGTTTGAATTGAACAAGCAAACTCATGGTCTCATGAATTTGGAGATAGGGTTAGGAATAATATATAAGATATGTTTTGGTAATAGTTGTCACCTAACAGATCTAGGAGTCACATGAGATGTGATTGATAAAGTTGTTATCTACCTAATTTAAATTTAGTTAGTTTATTTAGTAAACTCAATATCAACTATATTTAAAGAGGATCCTAGCCCACTAAAAAGATTAGAGTAATCTCTCCTAATAGTATTAAGGGTAATTATTTCGAATAAAATATTAGGAGTAACCAAATACATGATTAAAGCCATAATCTCATTTGGTAGTCATGGCATATAATTAATTACTTGCTTTCTTACATTTTTTTATTAGTGAAATTTACCTTGTTTAGTATAGTTGCTACTAAGCTGGTGAACAAAATTTCTTGGACAATTGTTATGTTTGAGAAGATTTCTCAAAGTTAGATATAAAAATTATATGTCTATTATGCAATTTTGCTATAATCCCCATTGAGGATTTAGTGAAACAGTTTTAGATATATGTGAAAATCATATAGATGACAAATCTCATAAAGTTTGATGACAACATATAAGATGTATGTCAACACCATGACAACAAGATGAAAGAGGTTTCATAGAGTAGAGCTGAAAGGAATAGTACCATGTTGGAATTTTTCCACTTTATTTAGCCTACTAAAATAATAAACATGGACATCAATTAAAGGCTTTGCTATAAATGATAATAGTTATCATTAGAATAAATGATTGCATGAATTTTCTTGCTTATTCAAAATATGATAGAGATCATACATATTTCTAGTTCATGCTTATGAGTATTTGATACTGAATTTAGATTCAACATTATAATATTTAATGTATAGTAAGAAATAGATTGTTGAATAAAAGTAGTTGATCCAATTTTATATAAATAGTTTGTATATGTTGGATCATAAGAGACTTATGCTTAATATAAGTGGAAAGAATATAAAGTTAGATAATCGAGACTATCCTTCTATACTATATTGGTTAAATCAATATAACAAGAATCATAAAGTTGCATACAACAATATATGCATTGATTTGTGCTTAAATGTTTATATATTCATTCCTTAATACTTAGCAATTAATATTATTAAATACTTAAGATACTCATTTTGGTTCACATTTGATTTAGGTACAAGTTGAAAGAACAAGAGCTAAAATGAGTTAAAAGCACATTCCTTGAGTCATCTTCTTAATGTTCAAACTCATTTGTCTTTATGGAACAAGAAGGAGATGGATTAGGGTGAATATGGGACAAGAAAATGAAGAATTAGCATGGTCTAATGCAAAATCGTGAATAAATTCGATGGGGGCACTTTTCTTAGAATGCATGGTAGATGCAAGGCCAAGCATCCAACCGTGCATCTCCCCAGAGCCCTAGTTTTTCATATAAGTAGACATTTGAATGGCCAAAGGAGGTATGAATTATTTTTAGAACACAAAAGAAGGTAGAACACATTATTCTTCAAGATCTATGGAGGGCTAGTCTTCTTACTTCTGGTTCAAAGATGAAATCAAACCCAAGGATCACATTTGAACATCTGTTCATTGTGTATTATTAACTCTGTCTCTCTGTAGAGATAGTTTATGTCATTCTTTGCTTATTGTTCTGAGTATTCATGTATGGATGATTAATATTCTTGTTCTCAATATATTTGTTATGTATGAACCCCATTGCCAAAATGTGGAATACAATATGTAATAGTTGTATTTTCAATTCATTTGTGGTAAACTAATGGTGATGAATCATTAGGGATAACATAACATAGGTTAAATGGCTTGAACTTGTGTGGTTGTTACCTAGATTAATATGTTTTCCTAGTTTGATATTTGGCTTTCCTATTAAATTTAGAGAGCTTATTCTAGGTTGTTTGATAGCTTGGTTTGGTCAAAGGGCTTATTTTAATTAAACACGACCTAAGAAAAAATCGGAGTTAACAGAACTTATTGTTAATCTACGATTTCAATTGGTGTTTTGTATGTATTTATATCAAACTAGCTTTTTTTACATTTGTTTATTGATCTTTTCATGTTTATTAGTGTTTGTGTATAGAAAGGACACTGTGAAGGGAGTATGTCACTGTTGGAGTCTGCTAATGCTATTGGTGGAAAATTTTCCCATAACCCATATTCCCAATCCTATAACTTAGGTTGGAGAGATCACATAAAACTTAGTTATGGAGGAGATTGCTAGCAAAACTACTTCTTAGATAGATTGAAGAGTGACAAAGTTTTAGATATATGTCAAAATCATATAAATGACAAAATGTATTGACATTTTGAGTTGACTAATGTCTCATAAATTTTGATAACAAAATGTAAGATGTATGTCAACATTATGACAGTGAGATGCAAGGGATTGCATAGAGTAAAGCTGAAAGATATAGTACTTATTTGGAATTGTTTCACTTAATTTAGCCTACTAAAAACATAATTGTGGATTACAATTAAAGGCTTTGCGATAGTATGATAATAGATATCATAAGAGGAAAAATGATTGCATGACTTTTCTTGCCTATAAGAGATATGATAGAGATCATATATATTTCTAGTTCTTGCTTATGAGTACTTGATACTGAATTTAGTTTCAACATTGTTATAATGTTCAAAGCATGGTAAGAAATAGGTTGTTAAGTAAAAGTAGTTGTTCCAATCTTATACAAATAGTTTGTATATGTTAGATTAAAGGAGACTTATGCTTAACATGAGTAGCAAGAATACAAAATTGGATACTGAGACTATCCTTTTATGCCATGTTGGTTAAATCAATAAAATGAGAATCATAAAGTTACATACAAGGATATGTGTATCCTTTTGATGATGAATCGTATGAAACTTTTAAAACTTGCCAAGTTGAATAATAACCAAATTAACCTTTAATGAAAGGATGAGGATGGTATTAAATTGTTAAATTTGTACATCTGATGTATTGGATAGAATAACAATTCATAAAAGGATGATGCTTATATTTCATTAGATTACTAATGACTTTATGTGATATAGTCATATGTATTTTGAATGAAATAATGATTTAAAATTTTTGAATAGTTCAAACTGTTTGAATCTAAGTAGAAATTAAGCATTGAGAATGTTGAAGCACTTTAATGAGATCGTTGTGATGAGTTTTAAATTTTCAATTATCTATAAGGAATAAGATTCTCTGGTGAATACCTTCATAACTAAACTCATAAGAGTATGAATTTACGTAAGGAGGAAAAATACAATATGAGATATTATATGATGCAACATTATTTCTTCTATAGTTATGTCTAGTACAATAACTTACCTTCAATAGTTTCAATTGAATCAATTAGCAAAATTTCATATTAGATATGAAATGTTAAGTCTTTCAAAGAGTCAAAGTTAATGATTCAATAATGTGATGCTTGATTGAAGCATACATTATCCACTAAGTTTAGAACTAAATTAGATAATAAAAAGTTATAAGATATCTAAAAGATTGGATATAATCTTACAGATCTATTAAACAAATTGTTTGATTCATTGTATACTTATAGGAGAATGATTCTCAAGATAAGTAGTGGGAGTAAGAAGGAATTTGAAAGGTTCAAATCTCATAACGGTACATCTAATTGGCACTAGTGCCTTTATTAATATATTTGATATATAGTTGAAAGGCTATAAGACATGAAAGATTCACTTTCATGATGAATTCAAAGAATTTGTTTTGGAGATAATTGTGAATTTATCATGTCTAAATGAGGGTTAGTGGGAGTATAGTTGTCCTCTTTAGTAAGAGTATGTGGATACATATTGCTTATAGAGAACAATAATTCTAACCTTCAATTGTTGAAAGCATAATTGTTTAAGAACAACTCTTGTTAGATATGAAAAGGTAACAACTTAATTATGTGAATTAGATCTATAGAGATAAATTGGAATTTGTACACCTATTCTAAATCCAAATACATAGATAATGTACTAAAGATGTTTAGTATTTGAGATATTTGATACTTATGAAGTATTAAAGAAATTCTATATATGAGTTGATATTTGAGTTTAAGATTATGAGGATATAACTTTAGAAGTAAATCCTAATTAAGGTTATTTATTTAAAACAATATCATTCAAGATTGGAAAGGTTCCAATGTAGAAATGATTACTAATTAAGCCATAATACGTTTTTCATTTAGTGGAAATGAATAATTGGATCAATAAGTTCTTTACTGAACTTGATGTAGTTCCTTGCATTGTTCAAGACAATAATGAACTATGGAACATCAGAGCCATTAGGCATGCAAAGGAGCTAAAGTCTCATCAAAGATCTTAGTTTGTTTTTAGGCAAATTTTATTAATTATAATGATAATTAAAATGAAAGTTGTAAGATTTAAGCAATTGCTCACTATAGAAAATCTTGTAGAATTCTCTCATTAAGCCACTATCTCAGCAGTAGAATAATCGTCATATAGTGATATGGTATGAGATACTTAATCTATTGGCTTAGTGCAAGTGGGAGATTGTTGGTTTATATCCTATAACCAATCACTATGGTTGTAGTTTAGTGACAGTTATTTAAAGATATTATTTATCTTGTACATGTTTAGATGTATATTATAAAGTCCATGGGATAATTGTACATTACAAATGAAATTATAATGAGATTATAATTATGAGATTCATATTGTATTTATGTATTGTTCCTAAATGTTCCTAGTCATTGTTCAATTAAGATTGGACATTAATAGAAAGTAAAAAACTAGCACACGTTTTGTTTTTCCTTATGAAGGAAGTAATCGATCTCATAGGCTAAAGTATAGAGATACTTAAACAAACGTATGGGTGCTTATTAGAGAACAAGTTCACTGAACAGATCCGATATGAGAAATCCATTTAGAACATCACTTGTATGTCTATAGAATTCTCATTGTGATAATTGTATAAGTGATCCTTTGTCATCAAAGTTATCTCGCATAGAGATTATTATGTTTTGATACTACTTATGATCTATTTAATTATGGGATGCTTATTCAGTAGTCACTGGATGTAGTATGAACTATATGGAGGTAGTTGTGTGATTAAGATAGGATTCATCACCCTAAAGTAATTAGGGAGAATGTTTTGTTGTTCTCGATTAGTATTGATTCAGGAAATCCTTGGCCAAGGTGAAATGATGCTTTGTAAATAGTTTACAAATATCATTAATTGAATCGATAGCTAATGGTGG
>JANQAP020000042.1:332235-362437 GCA_026874005.2 Erythroxylum coriaceum | reverse complement strand
TAATAACAATAATAATAATAATAATAATAATAATAATAACAACAACAAGGATATTTTGGTCTTTTTGTTAGTTATTCTTTTGTCATTCCAAGTTTATATTTTCAAACTAAACACTGACATAGAAATTCCTTATCTATTTCATTCCTTGAACCAAACAAAGTAATATTCATTCTATTCTATTCCTCATCTTTTCTATTCTTAAGAATAATTATTCTATTCCTTATCTATTCCATTCTTTGAACCAAACAGCCCATCAGAGTCTTTGCTGTTTCAACCAACATTTTTTTTATTTAGAGACGGGTGCTATACATGCCTCAACTCTTTTGTTTGAGGATTCGAGTTTGACTATATGCGACTACCTTTGTTCGAGTCTCCTAAAAGAAGTTTCCCTTGTCAATAGAGTACTAGCACATGTAATTTGAAGCACTATATCACAATGCCTATGAACTCTCCTAATTGTCACAACTACCGAATTTGAGTCCACATCAACTTTAAGCACAGCATAAAGCAAGGACAATGGCACCCACACTTCGTTATTTAAGATTTTAGATTCAAGAACACTACCACGTGAATTGATTTGAATGAAACTAACCAACCTTGAAACGATAGCACAACTAAAAATTGGATGTAGTTAAACAAAATTTCAATCCTTCTTTTCACCTTAATTTTACCTTTTTTATACTAACTTTAGAGTTTTATTTGGAAGAAATAATATTAGTTATTAATTTTCATTTTAATTTATATATTTTGACATATTAGAAGACCAATATGAATAATCATCTTGAATCTGTAAGCACAAAAATTTTAAATCCAGCCGTGATCTTCTAAAGGTTTCAGACTCATTATAATTGATTTTTAGTATGCATGATGCTGAGTGGGATGGGCGATTACATTTATGTCAATCAACATATGTTAGATAATTTGTAAATTTTGTGTTTAGAAGGTTTAAATGACATAAAAGAGAACTAAAATAGAAAAAAGAATCAAGAGACTAAAAGTTTGTTTCTGTCAAATTATATGGAACCATATGTATTGCGATCTAAATAGTACTTCTATTCTACAGATCACAACATAAGTAAAATGATCATGACCACGATTGAGGCCTCATGCCCAGAATTCAACCAAATAAATTCAGGTTGACATTTCTGGTATATTTAACAAAACAAAATAGAGCAAGATTAAAGCTATAGAAATGCTTCCACAATCGTAAATTGAAATGGTGTGCGTAAACCAAGGGCGATATGAGCTCCTCTATTTGAAGGGAAAGAAATCCCGTAACATAATGCAAACGCATCATCCGTTCATTCATTTGAGAAATCTTGAGTGTTCATAAACTGCAAATACATATATATATATAAGAACATAAAGAAAAGAAGTTGAAGATACTGATACGATGAAGTACATACATATAAGGGAACTACAATCTGAAACACAAATACTTGATCGCGTAAATCACAACCGGTTCAGTATTCCAACAGCTACCAAAAGCAAAAACCAACTAGTACTTCTCTGTGCAGCGCCATTATAAAAACCCCATTGATCGTAAGGATCTGCTGCGTACACAATCCCAGGTTCGTTGGTAAAATAAACAAATCTTGGAGGTGGTGGTGTAAGAGGAGTGCAGCATATTGTCGTCGGAGGTGGTGGCGGTGGTGGTGTAACAGGAGTGCAGCATATTGTCTTCGGAGGTGGTGGCGGTGGTAACTGGTCACATGGGTTTACACACGGACATGATTCACACTTTACTGTTGTATCTGGTTCTTGTGGCATCAACGTCTGGTCTAGCTTCTTGGTTAAGTTAGCACCAGCCGAAACGTTGGATGAAATGATCAAAACGAGAAGCATCATAGGAAACATTTAATCCCTTTATTTAAGCAAGTTGATGAACAAATGGACTCTATCAAATTTGCATGAAGAGGGACTTATTTGGGACTCAAGTCGAGTTTCTCTTAAATGGAAGGAATGGAGTGTATAAAAGGGTACAGTTGGCGTCGTTACGTAGGCTTTTGGGAAGTGACAGGCGATTGATAACTGAAATAATAAATATTTATTTTCAATAAATAATTATGTGTTTGAAATTATTATTTTAATAATTATTAAAACGTGAAAATAGGTGTTTGGTAAGTACGGTTACGATTACTGAACAGAGATAAAATGAGAAAAAAAATTCATTGATTTAATAAACTATTAATTGTTGTATAAATAATTAAAAAATATATTATAAATCATATAAATTTAAAATTATAAATAATAAAATATTAAATTAAAATAAGAAAATATAAATAAAATAAATTTAGCAAATAAAATATTTCATAAAAATATATTATTAATTATATAAATTTAAAATTATAAATAATTAATATTAAATTAAAATAGAAAATATAAATAAAATAAATTTTAGTAAATAAAACGAGGAACATAAAGAGCTAGAGAGAACGAAGAAGATGATACTTTAGATTTGCTTTCTATTAGTTGAGGAAATAATGAAAAATAATAATTATCAGAAGGTTATTAAAAGAGAGTAGAATTTTTACTGCAGAAGCATTTTCCTACTGCACCTCTCTTTTTACTTATCGATTTCTGTAATAACACCGCATTTTTTTCTAACTTCTGATTAGTCACCCACAAATTTAAATATGAGATTGCGTTTAAAAATAACAATGAATAAATACTTATCTCCACCGTACTGCAGATTCAAACGTACCAATAGTTTGCAAATAATGCACCTCCAGGGACGAGAAATATGCACGGAGACTCTTTCAATCAGTGTTCGTGATGGGCCGAAAGCGAACTGCATGTGACTGCATGTGATGCTTTAATTGTAGGGAACCATAGTTGCCAACATTTTAATACGGTCTTGGTCTATTTGCATTGAAGAGGTTAGTTGTGAAATTTAAAGACGAACCATATCGAGTTTTCGTTCGTCTCAACTATTAAATTGCAGTGGCAATAACAAGACTTTAGATAGTACTTCTATATGTTACGGTAGTTGAAGTCATTAACTTCTAACTTGGCTTAATCCTCACGTTCTCGGTTTATGTGACAAAATTGGGGTTGAATTCTAATTGCCAAAACATTGAATTTACCACCTTTTAGGTAGACCTTTATTGTCCTTGGCTCGATTTTTTTTGCGTTTCAAGGACAACTCGCGAGATTATCTAAGTTATGATATAAGCTTAGACAAACATAGTTTCGGGCAAGAGAAATTGATACAAGTTCAATAAATTAAGGAGCATGAGCATCTTAATTTAGCAAACACAAGCAAAATCCATCACTAAAATTAACTAATATCATATCTGAATTAATAGTGATTTTAATTCAACTTAGTATTCTAGTGATACATCATCTTACTTTTTGCGTATATTATCAGTTACGCCATCGTATTGGTTTGGGGCTGCCCCACATCAAAAAATCCCAAGACATGCATGCTTCTAACAACAGTATGTAAAGTAAATAAATGTGAAATATTTTGCTATCAGACGCCTATATTTGTATATGTGACATCTTCTGCGTCAAGGGATTTCACATATTTGTTAGGTTTATTCATTATTTTTTCTCTGTCTTTTTAATCAATCCCTATAGTCAAGTTAATTTGCCGTATAACCACTAGCCCTAAATTGAACATATCCAGCTCATTGGTTAAGCTTCGACTTTCAAACCGTGTTTGCAAAAGCTGGCATATGGATGTATTCCCACTTTGGCTTATAATTATCTTTTTTTTTCAAAAACATAAGGAAGTTTTTATTGGGTACCCATTAAAGTTTGCATCTTTGTTATCATGTGATTAACTTTACTTAATTTAAAAACTAACTCAGAAAAAGGGAAAAAGTATCACTTCCCAAATAACTCAAGTTTAAGTACTAGAAAAGGAGACTAGCTGGTAGCTACTACTAGCTAGAATCTTATGATCATAAAAGTACAAACGATCGATGGTAGTGCTGTGACACTCTTTCCCGGTGGCCAGTACCAAAAGCACACAAATGGCTGCGAATTTGGTTCATCGGAACATTTATCCGATACGAATAGAATCATATACCCTGTCAAACCAAGACCTTTATCCTTTTCCTTCAAAGTGATAAGCCATTCTTTTAGCCGGAGGATGAATTCTCAGCCAGCAAAGGATCGATTCCACCAGCTACTAAAAGTTAAAAGCTTGATGTTCAACACATTTTCTGTATCTTGCGTATTTACATCTTACGAAGGAATTACTAGGCCCCTTTGGTTGCTCATTCTTTGTCAAGTCTCTTTCTCACATAATATGGCTATATTTTGGATGCCCGTTCCTTGAGATAATACGTTTTTAAGAGAGTTATTAAATAAAGCTTTGTAATTGCTGAAAAATGGAATTAAACTCTACAAAAGAAAATTTTCCGATGTAATACTCGGATCTTTTTGATATTGAAACTCTTTTTGAGTGTTAAGTCTATCTGTTAAGTATATGACCAAAATTCTTCTACATCAACGATAAATTTATGGCTACAAATGTTGACTTATTTGCTAAAGAATTTAAGGTCAAACTTCTCAGGCCGAGCATTTAATGCTCTTATCATGTGCATATTTTGGCAGCCGACTTTGTAAACAAATTGGCTTATGGTGCAAGACAAAGGCGGTGAGAGGTTGAGCATTATAAATGTATCTTGAGCCCCTTTATCTTTCATGCATAAAAAGCCAAGATACTTAGCAAAATTTGAGAGTTTATTTTCATTAATATTAGCTCAAATTTTTATTCACTTTTATTTTATGAGAGAATTTTGTTTTGTGAGATTATATACAAAAATTTATATCCTTGTTGTGTTTAAAGGATTTAGTTTGTACTCTTCTTCGTTATAGTGAAATTTTCACCCATCGTCATCCGTAGAGGTAGCCCAACTTGAGCGAACCACGTAAATCCTTATGATTCACTTTTACTACTATTCTTGTCCAAATTTATTTCACTTCTCGCTCATCTTGACCTCGATCTTGCTTTCGCTATCGCCTTATACCATATCAAGTGGTATCAGAGCTTCAGTTTAAGATGTCTACCGTTACAAAATTTGATATTGAGAAGTTTGATGGCAAGATTGCTTTTTCCATTTAGAGAGTCTAGATGAAGGCTATTCTTACCCATAATGGACTGAAGAAGGCTCTAGATGGCAAATCAAAGAAACCTGATTTGATGACCAATGAGCAATGGGAGGAGTTAGATGAAAAAACACTTTCGGCTATCCAACTTTGTCTCTCCTAGGAGGTGCTTCGCGAGGTGGTCTATGAAACCACTACTGCCGAACTTTGGTTGAAGCTTGAGTCCTTGTACATGACCAAAAGTCTAGCGAACAAAATCCCCATCTCAAAGAGCATTTGTACACGTTCCGTATGGCTGAAGGTACTCCCATTCAATCTCATCTTGATGAGTTCAATTTAATTATTATTAACCTAGAAAATATAGATGTTATAGTTGATGATGAGGATAAAGTTGTTTTATTGGTTATCTCTTTACCTTCTACCTATAAACACTTCAAGGAGATTATGCTATATGGAAATAATGATACATTGTCTTTTGAGGATGTCAAGTCTAACTTGTTTAAGGAAAATTTTGACCTTGAGGTTCATTCATATGATAAAGTTGAGGGCTTATTTGTTAAGAGTAGAATGGTTGAAAAAGGGAGTACAAGTAAAAACAAAAGGGTCAAAATCTTAGGGACGTAATTCTAAGACTAGTCATTATTGTAAGAAAATTAGGCATGATATTTTCGAGTGTTATAAATTGAAAAATAAAAAGGAGAGAGATGAAAAAGGAAAGGAACATCAAAAACCCACTACTAAAGCTGGTTGTTGCTGACACTGAGTCTAATGGTGATATATTATTGATTACCTCTTATGAAAAAAGGAGTACAATTGAGTGGATTTTAGATTCTGGTTGTGCCTACCATATGTCTTCTCCCAGAGACTAGTTTTCCACCTATGAACTTATTGACTGTGGAGTTATCTTGATGGCCAATGACATCTAGTACAAGGTTGTTTGTATAGGTAGTGTATAGATCAAGACACACGATGGTTGAAGAAGGACATTAACCAATGTGCAACATATTCCTGATTTGAAGCATAACCTGATTTCCTTAGGCACTCTTAAGTCATTTAGGTGTAAGTATTTAGCTGAAGGTGGAGTTTCGAAGGTATTTAAAGGTGCCCTGGTCATTATAAAAGGTAATATTCTTAGTAGCCTTTACGTTTTGCAAGGTTCGACGGTCATAGGTTTAGCTGCTGTGTCCACATCTTCATTGTCTGATAGTGATCTCACTCGTCTATGGCATATGCACCTAGGCCATATGAGTGAGAAAGGTATGAATTTGCTAAGCAAGAGAGGTATGATCTCACTCATCTCTCATTTTGCAAGCTTCTCCATTACTACACATCGTACCAAATATATCCTTGATTAGATTCATTCAGATCTTTAAAGACCTTCTAAAGTTCCCTCTATTAGAGGGAAACATTATATGATGACCTTGATTGATGACTTCTCCTACAAGGTTTGGGTTTATTTCTTGAGGTATAAAAATGAAACTTTTCCTAATTTTAAGAAGTGGAAAGCTCTTATTAAGAACCAAACTAGGAAGAAGGTGAAGAAGCTCAAAACAGACAATGGATTAGAGTTCTGTGAACCAGATTTCATTGAATTATATGATCAAGTTGGAATTGCTAAACACAAGACACTGGTCGGTAAGGCCCAGTAGAATGATGTTGCAAAACGAATAAGTAGGAAACTACTTAAGAGAGCTCATTGTATGCTCTTTAATGTTGGGTTACGACATCAATGTGATCTTTGGTGTGAAGTAGTTTCTATAGCATATTATTTGGCCAATCGTTCCTCACATTCATATCTTGAACTCAAAATTCCAGAGGAAGTTTAGTAAGATAATCCTGTTGATTACTCTAAATTAAGAGTTTTTGGATGTCCTACATATGCACATGTTAATAATGGAAAACTAGCACCTAAAGTTGAAAAGTGTGTATTTCTTGGTTATGCTTCTAAATCTAAAGGATATTGTTTATGGTGTATTAACCCTGAGTCACGCAAAGTCATTCTTAGTAAAGATGTGACATTTAATGAAAATGCATTATTTTCTTTTGGAAAAGATTCTGGTTCTTCTATTAGTCTAGGTGGTCAATAGGATACCCGTGAGAAGGTGGAGTTAGAGGTGAGATCCTCACCTCCTCCCATTTTTGATGCTTCTAGTTCCTTCGCTACTCAGTCTAGTGATGTTGATGACCTTCATGATTTCTCTAGTATCGTTACTCCTGTTCTACCTTTAGGAGCATTCTATCACCTGAGATTGTCCGATGAGAATTATCTAAAAGCCTACTATACACTGATGATATTGAACATGTGGTTACTTATGCACTCTTAGTTGCATAAAAATTCCTAAAGGTGTTGAATCTTCCTTTTATTCTGAACCTATTTCTTGTGTTGATTCATCTAAGTGGCTAAGTGGCTAGTGGCAATGAATGAAGAAATTGAAAGTCTCCATAAGAACGATACTTAGGATTTATGTGAGCTTCCTAGAGGCAAGTGAACATTGAGTTGTAAATGGATTTATAAAAGAAAGATTGCATCCTCGAGGCTAAAAAAGCAAGGTGGAAAGCATGTTTAGTAGTTCGTGGTTTTAAACAAAAGGAAGGTATTTATTTTAATGAAAATTTCTCTCCTAGTTTTTTCCATACCTCCAATCATGTGCTTTTTGCTTCTATTACTCTATTTAATTTGGAGCTAGAGCAACTTGATGTAAAAACTGCTTTTTTACATGGAGAACTTAAGGAAAAGATCTACATGAACCACCTCGAGGGTTTTGTTGTTCTTAATTAGGAGCATTGTCTTTGTCGCTTAAAGAAATCTCCTTATAGGCTTAAACAAGCTCCAAAATAGTGGTACAAAAGATTTGATGTCTTTATGATCGGGCAAGCCTTTAATAGATGCCAATATGACAACTGAATATATTTTTGACAATATATAGATGGGCATCTCGTGTACTTGTTGATATATGTCGATGACATGCTCATTGCTTCTCTTGACAAGTCTTTAATCAATAATTTGAAATCTTAACTAAGTAAGGAGTTTGAGATGATAGACCTTGGAGCAATAAAAAATATTCTCAACATCGAGATACAAAGGGATCAATAGGCTAGGTAAGTTGTTTCAATTTTAAAAGAACTATATCTAGAAAATTATTGATAGATTAAACATGGACTCTTATAAGCTCATCTCGATGCCTCTAACTACTCATTTCAAGTTATCATCTGATCTTTGTTCAAAGATGGAGGAAAAAAATAGAATGTATGTTAAACGTTCCATATTCTGATGTTGTTCGTAGTCTCATGTATGCCATAATTTGCACTAGACCTGATCTGGTATTTGCAGTTCGCATAATGAGCCGTTTTATGTATAATCCTGGAAAGGATCATTGCTTCTGATCTTAGTTTGGTGTTTGATAGGAGCAAGGGAACATCTAATAATGTTGTCAGTTTTGTGGATTTTGATTACAGTGGTGTCCTCAATAGACAGAGATCTCTCTCTAGTTACATTTTCACTTTGTGTTATGATGTTATCAATTGGAAAGCATCACTATAATATAACGGCTTTGTTTACTAGGGAGGTAGAGTACATTATAACTACAGAAGGTGTGAATGAGGCTACATGGTTGAGTGGTCTTATTATTAAGCTTGGTGTCACACAGGATAATACTATTATGTTTTTGGATAGCCAAAGTGCTATTTATCTTACTAATAATGATGTGTATCACTCCAAAACTAAGTATATTAGTCTAAAGTATCACTACATCAGAGAAACTGTTATTGCAGGAGAAATTGTTGTGAAGAAAGTTCACACGTCTAATAATCCTATAGATATGTTGACCAAGCCATTACCTATTGCTAAGTTTAAGCATTGTTTGGACTTAGTCGGTGTTCGTAGAATCTGATTACCCTTCAGGGTTTTATATGGTGATGAGTAACTCGTCAAATTTGAGTCAAGGTGGAGATTGTTGAGCATATGGCCCAAATTCTTCCACATCAACAATAAATTTGTGGCTATAAATGTTGGCTTATTTGCTAAAGGATTTAAGATCAGACTTCACTAATATTAGCTCAAATTTGTATTTACTTTTATTTTAGAAGAGAGTTTTGCTTGTGAGATTATACAAAAAAATTTATATCCTTGTTGTGCTTAAAGGATTTAATTTGTACTCTTCTCCGTTATAGTGAATTTTTCACTCATTGTCATCCGTAGAAGTAGGCCAATTTTGGGTGAACCATGTAAATCCTTCTATCTCATTTTTATGATTCTTCTTACCTAAATTTATTTTATTTCCTGCTTATCTTGATCTCGATCCTGCTTCCACTATCGCCTTATATCATAACACTACCTTAAGTCTATCTCTATTTATGGAGCATGATTAGGTATTCCATCTAGTATATGATGTGTTTTGTGTATATTTGTTGACAAAATTTTCTTTCTATGACATAGTTTCCTTAAGGCCTTGCATACATAATATATAGCTAAAAACACAAGAAGTTGTATTGTATAGAAAGTAACACAAAAACATAAATAATTTTGTACGATATATCCACAAACTATAAGTTAGTGGGACTTATGAAATTGATAGTATGTATATGACATTAATATACAATAAATTAGGAGATTATGAGATTTGAATTATTAAAGTACAATATTGAGCATTGATGATATTATCACGTAACATTTAATTTCAAGAGTATTGAGCATATCTAATTCTATTTATGTTTCACTTTTTAAATTAAAAACGTAAATGCTCCACTAGTATTTGAATTTTAATGGAGCCTTAATATTGATGAGTATTGGTACCTTCACAAAATATTGAACTAGCAAATTGATAATTGATAGTTGTAGGTTGCATGATATTTTAGTAGGAATTTTAGTATGCTTTTAGTTGTTAATTAATTGATTCATGCATGTTTAGGTTTAGAATTGTGTTAGTTGTTTAGCTATTTGTGTTTTAAGTGTTATGTGGGTTAGAGCATACTATTGAGCTTTAATTTTGTGTGCTTTAGGTGCTTTGATGTGTTTATTAGTGTTTGAGATCAGATATCAAAGAAGGGAGAAAATTTGGAGAAAGCTCGGCGAAGCAAGGCCTAGGGCCACTTGGGCCATGATCATTTCTAAAATGCAACTTAACTTTTGGGCTAGGATAAACCCTAATGTTTGCCCTAAATGGAAAAGATATAAATAGAAAAGAAAGAAGACCTAAAAGAGAGCTCCATTTCTGCCACTTTGGGAAAAAGCCAAGGAAGAAGAAGAAGAGAGAAGAGAAGAAGAGAGAGAATAAGGGGATCTACCTTTGGTGCTTCCGCTTCCAATCCTTCAAGTTGTATTTTCTTCTTTCCATCTCTTATTTCTTTCATAGGATGTATGAGATAGGATTGATGATGACAAACCTTGATTCAAGGATGTTCTAACTCTTTTTTAGGGGTTTAGACTTGATTCAATGTTAATTTCGTTGTTTTTATGTTAATTACTTTAGGTGTGGTGAATATTTGTTGTAATTGCATACTTCAGTAATAAATAGAGAGAGTGAACCAAATGTAAAATAATTGGGTTGGTTAATGAGAGTTAAATGACCTAATAGACCACACAAATAATCAAATTGTTAATTATACAGAGAGAGATCTCGTGTGAGGAACGAGTTGTTTATTAGAACACTTAAGAACTGATTAGGTTATGGGTTAATTGTTAATCGAGAGATTACATATTCAGTAACTCAACTTAATTAGGGTTTATTAATTAGGGCTTAGTGATTATAACTCGAGAGAGAGTAATCCATCCTTTTATAATCTAGAACTGACATCGTATTAACAAAAAAATGACTAGGTTAACATTGATGATAGGATAAATCCCCTTCTCATAATTTGGTAATTTTTATTGTGTGATTTCCAATTATTAATTTGGTGATTTTCAATTTGATTCCTTGTGTGTTAATTTTACAATTTAATTTTCAATCAATCTATATTCATGAATGTTCTTTTTTGTTTTAGTTTTTATTTTCATTTTAATAATCCTGTTAGGCCTTAGATAACTTAACATTAAATTAGTTCACCAACTCCTCTAGGGATCGACACCTCATTTACTACATTGACAACCCGTGCATTTGCGATATAGTGAAGGTTTTATAAGATAAAAACTTGCTCAATAAGTTTTTGATGTCGTTGCTAGGGAGTTGGTAGAATTAGTTGAATTCGTTTAGCCTAAGGAATTTTCACCATCTCTTGTGATCATGGTATCCAATCACAAGAAATTAATTAAAAACGAAAAAAAGAAAGAAAGAATAGAGGGAAGTTTAGGCACAAAGTAGAAGACACATCAATTTGGACGTCACAAGGCAACAATGAGGAATCTGCAAAATTAAATGCCTAGAAGAGATAAAGAGAAAGATGGTGGAGGAAATACATCAAGGAGAGCAAAGGAACTTTGTCGACTTTAATGAAGCATAATTTGATCGAGGTATTCATCATCCTTATTTGAACAAGTACCGTCTGGGGTAGCAGAACCACCCAAATTTTTATTGGTCTAACAATGTAAGGACTCAAATGGGACACTAATACCTATTAGGATTTCATCAAGATGTGTCTAGTTCATGTGATTATAAATTAGACAAGATCATGGATAAGCTCGTGAACATGGAAGATAAGTTTGAGCAAGTAATGGTAGACTATGCCTCTTCTATTCACAACCTAGAGCTTCAAATGAGACAACTTTCTCATGAATTTTGTAAAAGAAGTGTGGAAAGCTATCTGAGTAATATTGAAGTACATCCAAGAGAGCAGTGTAAGGTTATCACACTTAGAAGTGGAAAAAAGGTAGAAACATTAGCAGAAAAACAAGTTGAATCCTACTTTGTAAAATACCAAGAGAAAAAGAAGGAGGGTGGCTTATTTAAGAAAAATGATGTGGTCAAATCTTTAAATGAGCAAGAAGAAGGAAAAAAATGACAACGGATATAGAGCTTAAAGCAGATATGAAGGTCTCTATTCATGAAGTGAAAGAAGAAGAGATGAGGGTGACTAAAGAAGAACAAGAACAGATCACCCTCTTATAGGACAAACTCCTAAATTCATTAAAAGATTCAGAGAGTTTTATTATTCCTTATTTTATTGACAATTTATTACAGGATATTGCCGAACTTAATTGGTTATCTTAATCTTATCAACATTTTCCTTCTGATCATCTTCCAACATGTAGCTTGTTTACAAGTTAAAAAGCTAAAATTGGGCAACATGGGTGGAAACAAGCCACTCATAATTGATCCCGACTCAGTTTCAAAACATGTAAGGTCAAGCTAATGACTATAACTTAGCACATTTAGTGGTTAGATTTAAATTTTTGTATAGTTAGATTTGTTTTAAATTCTAAAAACAAGTCTTAATGATTTGCAATGGGTTGGATTACTAATTCTCTTAATCTCTTTCAATCAATTATAAAATAAGAAAACAATCTCAGTGTCAAGCGGATTTGTTTTCAACACCATTACCATCACCACCTTAATCACCATGACGTGTCTTTATGCTCTAACCCTTATCTTTTCATTTCTATATTTATTTTGTTCTTATGTTTTCATATCATTTTATTTTGATTCCCACTTTGTATGTTATTTGTCCTTCTCACATTGAGGACAATGTGTTGTCTAAGTGTGGGAAGAGTTGAGTTGTATGCATCATATTGTTCGCTCAAGGTTACACGCTCTCAGTTTCAATATTTTTAACCTTGATAATTACCACAAGCACACAGGTCGTTCGCGTAGTACCTAAGGTGTCGATCCCACGAGGAAGGAAACTAGTCTTAAAAATTTAAGGTCGTACTAACTACAATAATCAAAAGAAATAAAATAGTGCAAAAAATAAATCAATCAAACAATTAATTCAAGAATTGAGTTGAAGAAATCTAAATATGATCACAAATCACACAACCCAATCCCAAAACTAACCTAGAAACTATCAAGTGAGAAAAACGGGGATTCAATTCGAAATTAATGAAAACCTAATTAATTGTGCAATTCTTGACTTAACGGGTCTAAACGGTCCTAGGGTGAATTAATCTCTCTCGAGTTATAATTCTTAACCCTAATTGATGATCTCTAATTTAAATTATGGAATCGCGATCTCTCGATTTGCGATTGATCCAAAACCTAAATTGGTTCTAAGTTGTCTATTAACCTACCAGGAATCTATGCTCGATCTCTCGTTACATGACTCTATCGGTTTGATTTACTCCTTTACCTATCAATTCACCTAACTCTCGTTAACCCAAATTGATTATTTTCACTCGGCTCACCCTCTCAGTTTATTGCCAAATTATTAAGAACAGGAATTTGAATCATAATTAAATCAAAAGAAACACAACCAATTAAACTTTATTAATCTCAAGAATAAAAAACTCGAAGGTGAGTATAGACAATAATCAACACTCAACAACAGCAATTTCAATAAATATCCTAATTTCATACATAAATAAAATTGAAATAAACAAAGAAACTACTGTTGGAATGGATCGTGGAGGTAGCAACAGTGGGAAACCACCTGTTTCGGAAAGTACGTCTCGCCAAGCTTCACCTCCTTGTCTCTCTACCTTCGTCTCCTTCCTCAATCTCTCAAAACTCTCTAAGGTTTCTGAATTGTACTTGGTGTGAAAGCTCTCGATTTAGATTCTCCAAGACTACTGCATATGTCCCATAATGTTCTATTTATACTTTGGGCGCTCTAAGTCAAAGTCAGGGTCGAAACAGTCCAAAAATTCGTCCAAAACTTGAGTTTTTCTATCAGCCCAACGCAGTGCACGATCGTGGCCTGAATTGACGGTCTTTGTCACGATCGTGGCCTGGCTGCTTCTAGTTCTTACTCTTCTATCACGATCGTGGCCTGTGTGCACGATCATGGCCTGTGTGCACGATCATGGCCTGTGCTTTTTGGCCCAAAAACTCTTTAACTCTTCCCGTTCTTTCCTGTTTACCCTGCAACACTAGCAAACACATCAATGTGCCTAAAAAATATACAATTTAAGGTCAAAGATTCAAACTAACCCATAAAAACACTTAAACACAAAAACTAACTTAATTAAACCCTAAATGCAAACTAAACACTAGAAATGACATCAAAATACTTATCAAATCTAACCCTAAAACACAATACAAATCACAACTATCAACATCCCCACACTTAAACATTTGCTTATCCTCAAGCAAATAAAACAACAAACACGTAACATCAAAGACACACAATGCAATAATGCGACAACGACTCTAATCTTCGTGAAATAAATTTAATCATAGACACATTCATTCGAATTATATCAAATCATTAACATGCGAAACATGTGTCTAGGGGCTTTGAACTAAATATACAACTAATTCAAGACCAAGTGTTAATCTATTTACCCTTTTCAATTGTGGACACACATTAATAATTTTTTTCGGTCTGTCAGTTAAGCTACTTAACCTAAAAGGCCTCAAATTATGAATGAATGCGATAATCTATAGGGTTCTAAATTTCCACTAAGTCCTAATTAGGCTGTATAATTCTCCAAAGACTCCCTAATTTACTAATTTCGCAAGCTAATGATTTTCCATAACCTAATAAGCTATGTCTAAAATTAAAAACAATTCACTCAATCTAGGTCATTGACACATTGACACACTTCACATTATGCAACCTAATACTATCGTACAGAATATTAAAATTTACATACAAATGAAAAAAAACGCAGAATCCCTCCCCACACTTGAATAACATATTGTCCTCAATGTGAGAAGGGAACACACATAACACATACATAAACAAAATGTGCAAACGGAAATTTAAAATAATAAGGAATTAAAGAAAAATAAAAGTAAAAGTAAACTAAAAATGACAGAAAACTAAACACACAAAAGATAAAATAAAGCTCGAGAATTTTTTTTAATGGGTAAGATTTGGATCCTAAGGAGATGCTGGTGGTGATGGTGTGGGAGGTGGTCATTGAATACCCTGAGCTTTGAAATACCGATGGAGTCGGCGTATTTCTCAGCTCTGGCGTCTCTGTGTATATACCACTTCCTTTAATGTTCTGTTAGTTTCAGATAGTGTATCCAAAACCTTGGTCCAGCGTTGGTCCTCTTCTTCTTCTTCTTCTTCTGATTCCTCGTTTGTTAAGTCCCTTGCCTGCCTAGTAGGTGCGGAGCTCGAGCTTGCCTAGCCCATCTTGGTCCGTACATGTGTCTTTTCATTTATATCCCGCATACTCATATTGGTGGAGTGAATAATCTCTGCTCGATATAGATGATGGAAGTTGAGGAACTCAGGCAGATGCACTATTAACCCCCTCTGATCCACACCAAAATGCTCTACTATGGCGGAAACCAGGTACCCCATTCCAAGATGGTTGCTCCGCTTTCGCGAAACTACAGAAAGAGCATTCAGCACATGCGTGGATGTGCAGACTGGGATACTGTGGTCCATGCACCATAGTATGAATAGTTCATTAGTTGAACACTTGTTGATCTCTGATTTATCAAAGACCAGCTGACACATAAATTTGTGCAGCAATAAGTGTTCATGTGATCGGATAATATTGTTGTGGGTATTTTTGACAAAAAATGCTTAATGCTGGTAAGCTCATGCTAGTATTGGGAGGGCGGAAGTCATCATGTTGGTCGACAATGGTGGATTCGGGGAATCCACATATGTTGCACATAATCTCTATTATTAGCTCATACGCTTGCCCTCTCAACCGGAACCATAATTCTTTGGTGTTCTTGGGGGTCAAAGGTCAGGGATGTGAAAATTCTAAGGTCAGCTCCTCATAAACAGGGAATTGAAGCCTAATGAATTGACCCCACTGAATCCTCTTTGCTAAATTTTCTATTCGCTCCCGCACTTCTATCCTATCCAGTGTATCGAAATCAAAATATTTAGGCACAACTATATGCCTAGAGCGAAGGGAACAGAAACGAGTACCTTTCTCCTCGGAGTAGATGGGAAATAAAGCTCTAAAATCTACTGCTCGATTCTGCCTCCCTCGTCTCGCTACTTGTTGTGCTCCATAAGGCTCTCATCGGGCGATTTGCTTGATGCGAGGCATGATTGGGTTGAATTTGGGAAGTTGTCGATGGAAAATTTCTAGAGAGATGTTAGAGTGTTTGGAAGTTGAAATTCTAGAGAGATAGAGCAAAAATGAAAGTGAAGGTGAAAGTTAAGTTAGAATTGAATAAATAGGTGGTAAAAAGGGTAAAATGGTAAAGTTATAACTTAAAATTTTTGCACCCTCTCCTTTTTGTTCATTGTCGCAGGACAGAATCGTGGCCTGCTATACCACGATCGTGGCCAGTGCTTATAACTTGATTCCAACACCTTCTTCTTCCAATCCATTCCTTCTCTCAGTCAATAACTCTTCTTCACTTCTCTTAATATGCTTGCATACTCTTGCCTATGACTCTGAAATCCTATTCCTCTTTTTGCTTTTATTCATGCAATCCAAAATAAACCTAATTACGAGTTTAAACTAATCTAACTAAATTCAACATGAACTAATTTTTTTTCTATGGGTTGCCTCCTATGCATCACTTTTTTTTTAACGTTGGTAGCTCAACGCTCCTTTTAAGTTCACGGTGGTTGGAATGATTGATTTGATGGTAGCATTGTTATTAATCTCAAAGTTTGAATGTTTGCTACCATATTGTGACTACCACCTTCCTTGGAATTTTCTTTACCTCGCCTTCTCCTTCGCGAATGCTTCTTTCAGAAGAATTTTGTAGGATTCTCAATGTCTTCCCATTCTCCTCGAGGCTCCAGTTTGTTGCGAACCGCTGGACTTGAACGAGCTCTATACTCTTTAACAATCACTTTGAAGGTTAGTTGCTCCTTCCTTACTCATAGAGTTAGTTCGCCCCCATCTACATCGATAATTGAGCGCGCAGTGGCGAAGAACGATCGTCCAAGAATCATCGGAGTATCCTCATCTTCATTGATATCCAAAATGTAAAAATCCGTGGGAAAAATAAAATTATCAACCTTGACTAGCACATCATGTATAATCCCCATCGGTCTCAGTGAAGTTCTATCGGCTATCTTAAACAAAAACTTTGTGGGCACTAGCTCTCGTAACCTCAATTTAAGACTAAGAGTGTAGGCCATTGCATTGATACTTGCGCCTAAGTCTGCGAATGCCCTATCTATGATAATCTGGTTGATACTACAGGGGATGAAAAAGTCCCCTGGATCACCCTTCTTCATTATGATGGGCACGATTTCCAACCATTACTCCTCTCTCTCTGTGACGGATTCTTGTAACTTTAACTTGGCATGTATCCGTTCCGTCACCTCCTTGATTTTGTTTGGTTCCATTTCTTGTAACATTTCTGTTTCCTCCTTCCTAGCATATAATTCCTTTTTAGCAAAAAATTGGTGCGAAAATATCCGTCGAGTTCCTTGCACTGATTTGCTAACAATCTTATTTGGAAGGTCGTCTTTAATTACTTGACTTTCTTCTGTGTCCATCGTTTCTAGCTCCTTGTCTTGCTTCTAACTTATAACCATGATACGCTCCTTTGGGTTCGATTCGGTGTTGCTTGGAAGAGTTTTAGCTTTCCGAGTCGACATTGCTTCCACAAGCTGCCCCACTTGGACTTCTAAGTTATGGATAAATGAAGCGTGATTCTTTGTGACTTGCTTGAATTTACTCTCGAGCCTCCTGTGTGCTTCCTCCATTCCTCCTATCTTATCCAAAATTCTGTCCAATTTCAAATCCATCAAGCTTGTTTTGTCCTGTTGGAAGCTCGATTGTCCTTGGGGTCTGAACTGCCCTCCGTTGTTGTTGTTGGACCAGGAGAATTTTGGGTGATTCTTCCACCTAGGGTTATAGGTGTTGAAATAAGGATTGCTACCCCCTCCGCGTCTAAATTGTGTCCCATGTAATTTACTTGCTCTGGGTTGTTGTCTTTCATCAGATAGCAGTCCACCGTATCATGATTCATTTGGCCGCATAGCTCACATTTCAATTGCGCGGCCTTCACTGGAATCGAGGATGATGCCTTCATAAGTCAAATTATCAATCTTAGCTTGCATTTATGTCATTTGGTTGACAGCGACAACTCCCTTCGGTTCCCTAAAATTAGTAGGTTGCCTACTATGTTCACTAGCCCATAGACAGCTATTGCTAGCCATCCCCTTTATTAGCTCTTCTGCTTCATCGACTGTCTTTCTCACTAACGATCCTCCCGACGCTGCGTCAATGGTGCCTCGAGTATGTGGGTTCCCTCCGTTGTAAAATGTTTGTAATAGGAACTCTTTGGGTAGATTGTGATGTGGGCATCTCCTTTGTAGATCCTTGTAGCGCTCCCACGCTTCACAGATAGACTCCCTGTCACCTTGTTGGAAGTTTGTGATCTCCTTAATAATTTTGGTGGTCTTCGTTAATGGGAAGTATTTATCTAAGAAGGCTTGCACTAACTATTCCCATGTTGTAATGTTGCCGGGCCTTAGTGAATGATACCAAACCTTCGCTCTATCCCTAAATGTAAAAGGAAACAACCTAATCCTCACTGCGTCTTCCGACATTTGGTGATACCGAAAAATATCACAAATCTCGAGAAAACTCACTGTATGCGTGTTTGGATCTTCATTTGCAAGTCCGTAGAATTGGATGTTCTACTGAAGCATGTTCAGGAGGGCTGGCTTGATTTCAAAAGAGACCGCTTGAACAGGCGGTCTAGCCACTCCTTGATTCGCAGGATTGAATCCTGGCCTCATAAAATTCATGAGGGTCCTCTGTTATTGCCTGCCAGGGTTAACTTCTTGATCCACGTTTCTTTGGAATTCTTCGGCCATTTGTATTTTTTCAGTTTCTTCTTCTTCTTCTCGTCGAGTTTTCCCAATGGTTCTTTCTAACCGTGTTATGTCTAAATCGAACGTCTCAATTACGCAACTTAAACCCCTTGTGACTCTTGTACAAGAGTACGAATCCTAAGTAAAATGAATGAAAGAAAATAACAAATCTAATGCCTTAAATTATAGAACTAACTTGCCTTCCCCACCAACGATGCCAAAAACTTATTCGCTCAAGGTTACACGCTCTCAGTTTCAATATTTTTAACCTTGGTAATTACTGCAAGCGCACGGGTCATTCGCGTAGTACCTAAGGTGTAGATCCCACGAGAAAGGGAACTAGTCCTAAAAATCTAAGGTCGTACTAAATAATTCAAAAGAAATAAAATAGTGCAGAAAATAAATCAATCAAACAATTAATTCAAGAATTGAGTTAAAGAAATCTAAATATGATCATAAATCACACAACCCAATCCCAAAACTAACCTAGAAAGTATCAAGTGAGAAAAAGGGGTATTCAATTCGAAATTACCAAAACCTAATTAATTGTGCAATTCTTGACTTAACGGGTCTAAACGGTCCTAGAGTGAATTACTATCTCTCGAGTTATAATTCTTAACCCTAATTGATGATCTCTAATTTAAATTATAGAATCGCGATCTCTCGATTCGCGATTGATCCAAAACTTAAATTAGTTTTAAGTTGTCTATTAACCTACCAGGAATCTATGCTCGATCTCTCGTTACACGACTCTGCCGGTTTGATTCACTCCTTTACCTATTAATTCACCAAACTCTCGTTAGCCCAAATTGATTATTTTCAGTTGACTCACCCTCTCATTTTATTGTCAAATTATTAAGAACAGGAATTTGAATGACAATTAAATCAAAAGAAACACAACCAATTAAACTTTATTAATCTCAAGAATCAAAAACCCGAAGGTGAGTATAGATAATATTCAACACTCAACAACAACAATTTCAATAAATATCCCAATTTCATACATAAATAAAATTGAAATAAATAAAGAAACTACTATCGAAATGGATCGTGGAGGCAGCGACAGCGGGAAACCAGCTATTCTGGGTAGTACTCCCCGTCAAGCTTTGTCTCCTTGTCTCTCTACCTTCGTCTCCTTCCTCAATCTCTCAAAACTCTCTGGGGTTTCCAAATTATGACTGGCATGAAAGCTCTCGATTCAGACTCTCCAAGACTACTGCATATGTCCCATAATGTTCTATTTATACTTTGGGTGCTCTAGGTCAAAGTCAGGGTAGAAACGGTCCAAAAATTCGTTCGAAACTTGAGTTTTTCTGTCAGCCTAGCGCAGTGCATGATTGTGGACCTCATGGCCTATGTTTTCTCCTTTCGGTCACGATCGTGGCCCATAGTGCAGGATCGTGCCCTAAATTGACGCTCTCTGTCACGATCGTGGCCTAGAGTGCACGATCGTGGCCTAGCTGCTTCTAGTTCTTCCTCTTCTATTATGATCGTGGCCTATACTTTTTGGCCCAAAAACTCTTTAACTCTTCCCGTTCTTCCCTGTTTACTCTGCAACACTAGCAAACACATCAAGGTATCTCAAAAATATACAATTTAAGCTCAAAGATTCAAAATACCCATAAAAACACTTCAGCACAAAAACTAACTTAATAAAACCCTAAATGCATACTAAACACTTGAACTGACATCAAAATACTTATCAAATCTAATCCTAAAACACAATACAAATCACAACAATCGCATATGTTTTATTTTGAGTGTTAATTTTCCATATTATATGTTAATTTGTTTAGGTTTGGATGATGTGACTCGTGTGAATGTGGCAATGGCTAGGACCTAACGAAATCAATTTAGCTTTGAACATAGTCTTTTAGGTTGCTAGGATTTATTAGCTTGTGAAATTAGTGTTTGAGGTTGCTTTAGTTAAATATGCATGTCAATTAGGATATGATGTTAGTTTGTTTACCCTAGAAATTGGACACATTCATTTGTAATTTTAGGTCAATCGAATAAGTAGCATTGTTAGTATCTTTTTATGAGAATGATTAGCTAGAGAAATGAGGTTGGTAAAAAAATATTAAAAAATGTGTGCTTTTGTTTAATAAATAACTATTCTGTTGACTTTTTTTGGAAAAATTCGAGTTGTGAATAGAGCTAGTAGCTAGTTGAGAATGTGATGTAGATAAGTAACCGGGGTACATTCATCACAAATGTTTACTTTCACATCAAAAGGTTATAATGATATTCCAACCAAGTCGTTTAATAAAAACATGACTAGTTGATTAATCGGGAGACATTAATCACAAATGTTTGCCTTTGTGTCAAAAGCCTAGGTTTATGTTAATGAAAATTAACAAAAATAGTGCATTGTTTAACAAATCCTACCGATCTTTATAAATAGCTTGATTTTTCATGAAAAGCTATTTAAGGATAGTTACAATTTTGATTGACCAAATAATTATCAATGTGTGTGTGCAAGTGATGGGAGTGAATGAGTTTAACATCAAGGTCTTGATCGGTATATATATTTAGTCCGAAGTGCCTAGACATAGATTTCATAGGTTAATAAGTTAGAATAACTTGAAAGATTGTGTTTGTAATTAAATTTATTTCGTAAAGTTCAACGTCATTGTACCATTATTGCATATGTGTGTGTTATTGTTTGGTGTGTTTGCATTTTGTTCGTTTTGATTTTTCTTGAGGACAAACAAAAGTTCAAGTGTGGGGATGTTGATAGTTGTAGGTTACCTGCTGTTTTAGTAAGTATTTTTTGTTGTTAATTAATTGATTCATGCATGTTTAAGTTTAGAATTGCGTTAGTTAGATATTTCTGTTTTGAGTGTTATGTGGGTTAGAGCATGGTATTGAACTTTAATTTTATATGTTTTAGGTGCTTTGATGTGTTTGAGATCAGATATCAAAGAACAGAGAAGATTTGGAGAAAGTTCAATGGAGCAAGGCCTAGGGCCACGATCAAGATAGCAAACATGGACCAACTTCTAAAACGCGACTTTTTAAGGGATATTTTAGACTTTTGGGCTCAGGTAAACCCTAATGATTGCCTTAAATGGAAAAGATATAAATAGAAAAGAAGGAAGACCTAAAAGAGAGCTCCATTTCTGCCACTTTGGGAAAAAGCCAAGGAAGAAGAAGAAGAGAGAAGAGAAGAGAAGAGAGAGGAAGGGGATTTACCTTGGATGCTTCCACTTCCAAATCTTCAAGTTGTATTTTGAGAGAGAGGAAGGGGATTTACCTTGGATGCTTCCACTTCCAAATCTTCAAGTTGTATTTTCTTCTTTCCAACTCTTATTTCTTTCAAATAATGTTTAGATAGGATTGATGATGATAAACCTTGATTCAAGGATGTTCTAACCCTTCTTTAGGGATTTAGACTTGATTTAATGTTAATCTAGCTGTTTTATGTTAATTACTTTAGGTGTCGTGATTATTTGTTGTAATTGCATGCTTTGGTAATAAATTGAGAGATTGAATTGAATGCAAAATGATTAGGTTGGTTAATGAGAGTTAAATGATCTAATTATATGTTCTGTAACTCAATTTAATTAGGGTTTATTAATTAGGGCTTAGTGATTATAACTCGAGAGAGAGTAATCTACCCTTCGATAGTCTAGAACCGACACCGTATTAACACAAAAGTGATTGGATTAACATTGATGATAGGATAAATTCCCTCCTTATAATTTGGTAATTTTTCTTATGTGATTTCCTATTATTAATTTGGTGGTGCTCAATTTGATTCCTTGTGTATTAATTTTACAATTTAATTTTCAATAAATCCATATTCACGAATGTACTTTTCTGTTTTAGTTTTTATTTTGTTTTTAATAATCCTGTTAGGCCTTTAAATGACTTAGAATTAGATTATATTACCAACTCCTCGAGGGATCGAAACCTCATATACTATATTCATGACCCATGCACTTACAGTATATTGAGGGTTTTATAAGATTAAAACTTGCTCAACAATAATTTTCTATTTTCATTCATTTTCTATTTAAAGTATATGTGTATAACACTTAATTGTTAAGACCATTCCTCCTTTTCTCCTCCACTCCTTATCCTCTACTCCTTGTCCCTTGCTCTTTTTTCCGACTACTCTTAGTTTACGACCATCTGCTATAGTCATTGCTCCTCTACTTATGTGGTTCCATCTAGCTCTACTCGCCTTTGCATCAAGTAAGTGGTAATTGATGTTTTGTTTTGATGTTTAATCCTTTAATAAACTTTTTGTATCATAAGAAGATTTAGAAGGACAGGTAGCATGTGTTTATTAATTGTTCAGTTTTCTTATTGTACATAATTAGAATTGCATTTGTCATCTTTTCATTTAAAGCTCTTTTGGTCTTTTTTTGTTCAGTTACATGTAGTAGGCTATAATATTTATAAGTACTTAAGCGAAGATTGATTTCATATATTTCTTCTTTCTAATGCACCATAAAAATACCAATAAAAGGTATACAACCATACATCAACTTCATTTAGACAATAAATAAAGGATAGGGAGTCACATACAAATATGTTAAATTTTATACAGAGACTACGAGTATTAACATGATAAAAACGTAAATGCTAAGACTTCTAATACATCTATAAGTGCTTGTCAATATGTAATAGTTAGAAAATCAATCAGAAACTATTATACTATAACTTTTCAGTTATTTTATATTACCAACTCTTCTTGCTCAAGACTTTTTAGCATCAAAAACTATTATACTACAACTTTTCAGTTATTTTATATTACCAACTCTTCTTGCTCAAGACTTTTTAGCAATCATAAAAAAGCTTATTGACAATCTTGCACAACTTCAAAGTTAAATCCTGGCATTAGAAGTTTGAATTTTTATCTCAATAGCTTAAAGAAATCCTACAATTAATGGATACTTTTAAAACTTGGAAGTGTTAAGTATTTGATTTCACAAGCATTATTTGAACAGTAGCTATGTAAAAACCTAAAGGAGAAATAGGAAAATCATAAGATATGTAAAACCAAAGCCCTCATTTAGATCAGAGATAAAAAATTCATTCATGTCAACAACTAACTAGTTTACTGATACATTGTTTAATTTTCTTGAAAATGCTAACAAAGAAGAAATTCAACAAATCTTAATGCTTCATAATTGTAAAGGACTTGAGGAAAAAAAACATTATGTAGGTAAGACATCTAAGAAGACTTGGTTAAGCATCAATAACTCTCCATCCTTTTCTTCTTCATTTGAAAAATCCAATCTTTGTTGCTTGGCATGAGTTGCAATAAACATCACCTTCTTAGTTCTTTCAAGTCCTAACTATGAGAGAGATTCTTTACCTCTTCTCTAATCATTCCACGTATCTTTCTACCCATCTTATCTTCTTGATAGTAACTATTCCACCATCTTGCCTTCCTATTACTAAAACTTGTTGCTCTTCACTCAATCTTCCTCCATCCCTAACTTAACATCCTTTTAACCTTCACTTTCTTTTACCTCTTTAATCTTTACCTTCGTAAACATTGCTCCTTATTGGAGAGAGCTTTGTAGAGGGTATTTTGGTTTCTCTTTTTCTATAATTGCTTTCTTTCCTTTAGCATTTCTGTTCAAGAAATTGCACCTTTATCCCAGACCTTTGTCGAAGTTACCCCTTTCCTTTAAACATAAAATTCTTCCAAAACAGCTACCATGCAAGGCTCTGTCAAGGATGATTTTTCCCCCTTTACCCTCTTTAAGTAAGACACAAGCTTCTTTACCCTCTTCATCATTAAGCACAACCCAGACATCTCCAGTCTTTCCAGTAGGCATAACCTTGACTCGCTCACACTCCTCCCAATAAATAGGACATCAAAAGACTTAGAAGTAAGTGTTAGGAGGAAATGTTGCACTATCACTACACTTTTGTCCTCCTAAGGTTAAAGATGAGAGATTTATCGTATCCCTAGACCTGCTTAAAGAGGGAGCTAGATCTTGGGAGAACCCCTAAATTAGGTTCTTTTGGGATAAAAGACTTGCCTTTCCTACAATACAAATTAGGCAACATCAATATGGAAAAAAAAAGGTTTAATAGATGTGCTAATTATAGAGGATAAATATATTATGATCATCTTATCCAGCAAAGCTCAAGCTCTCAAGATCATAGAGGAGGGTTTATCACATATTTTTATCTTTCCATTATTCTTACGACCTTGACAACCAAGATTCTAGTTCGAGCCCGATAGGCATAGAGTCATTCTTATAAGGGTGAATTTGTACAATGTTCCTTTAGAATATTGGACAACTAAAAGGTTGAGTATGATTACTAGTTTCTTAAGAAAATCTCTCTAATTAGATGACAATACAAAAAAAAAAAAAAGAAAGAGGCTAGGATATGTTAAATTGTGTGTCAAAATGGATCCTTCAAAGGATTTACTCGAATGCAATCCTATTATGAGGTTGGGACTTGATGGACCATCTTTTGAAGATAATGTGTATATCCAGTACCAATGGAAGCTCTCTCTTAGTTCCAAGGAAAAAAATGGGTACCGACGGCTAGGCTTTTCAAAGAGGTGATTATAAGGAACTAACATGAGATAGGAATGCTAATAATGCTAATAAGCGCCATGACTCAACCTCCATTTTGGAGGTGTTAGGTCCTTCCCTTATACTAGAGAAAAAACAAGTTAAAAGTATAGTAACTATTGTTGGTGAGTTGGATTTAAGGAAAGAACATATAGACTTGAATGCAAATGGGTATAATTCCACTTTGAATATTAAGGGGCAAATCACTGAACTAACTCAAACTAACCCTTCTTCCTCTAGTAAAAATAAACAAGAAGTAATTGTAATTAAGGAATTTTAATCGATTATCAAAAGAAAATATAATAAGAGTAAAGTTAAGGGCTCTAAAAAACCCATTGATAAATGAAAATCATTACATGGAATGTAAGGGGGATCAATTACCCCAGTAAGTTGGTATCATTAAAGGATTTTGTTTTTAACACTAAGCCATGTTTTTTTTTCTCTTTTGGAAAATAAAATTAAAATTGAGAATCTTAGGATTCTAAATAAACTGGGCACTCTGTAGAAATTTATTTCTAATGACCAAGCTATGGCCTAGGAAGGATTATTATATGGTGTGACCCTATTTTTGTGAAGGTTGAAGTTTTTGATATAGAAATGTAAGTGATTCACTTAAGAAAAGATTGGGATTTTCTCCTTAGTTATCCATATTACAAATCATGCTTTTCAAAGGAGTTATAGAACAACCTCTTATAATTTAAAAAGAGAGTGAATGGGCTATGGTTATTAAGTGGAGATTTCAATTTTACCCTATTCAGAATTGAATATGATGGTCACTTTAGTTTGAGAAACTTCTCTCCTAATTTTAATGACTATTTAGGGAAGCTAGGAATATTTAATTTAAAATTTTAGGGTCACTACTATATATAGATCGATAAACAAGGTAGAAGATGGGCACTGAAAAGAGTCCCTTTTAGGTTTAATAACTTCCTGGTAGAGGATAGTGGTTTTCATCATGCACTTCAAAATGGTTTAAAGTTAATAACTGAAGGCACAAATTAATTTATTTGTGTCTAAAAACTTAAGGCAATCAAATCAGATATGAAAGGTATAATGATTAAAAAGTTCCACTGTACAATAAGCTATTAATATGACTAAAGAGGCGCTCACTCTTTTATAGAAGGAGATAGTTGAGAATCTTGGTAATGATTTATTATTAAACAAGGTTAAGGAACAATGAGAGACTATTTATAAACTATCAAAGATCACTCTAGCCTATTGGAGCAAAGAGCTAAAGCTAATTGGATAAAATGAGGTGAAAGGTGTACTAAGTTCTTTTTTAACTCTATTTTGGCTGGAAAGAATGCTAATAGAATTTGTTCACTAACATTGCCTGATGGTTCTATAATCACTTAAAAAAAGGATCTATTTAATGAAGCTTAGAGATTCTACAGATGATTTAACAATTTACCAAATTCCTCTTTTCTACTTTCCCTCTACATTAAGAGGAGGATCACCAAGAGCAATTAGACTTACTCACTGAGTCTTTTGGAGAAAAAGAGATAAAAAGAAGTATTTTTCTAGATGAATCCTAATAAATTCCTAGGTCTAGATGGTTTTAATGGATTTTTTTTAGAAGACTTCGCAGGAAATTGGTCTTATAGTGAAGAGAGCTATATAGAAAATTTTCTCTAGTGCTACTCTTCTTAAAAAGATAAATAAGACTCATATATGCTTGAAACCCAAGGATTCTGACCCTAATTCCTTTGAGGATTTTAGGCCTATTGTATGTTCAAATTTCCTTTACAAGGTAATTTTGAAAATCCTAGCAAATAGGTTGATGACAGTATTGAATTCTTTTATTTTTGATAATCAAACTAACTTTATGTAAGGCATAATGATGGGTGATAATGTCTCAATTGTCCAAGAACTAATAAAGGGGTATTAGATGGAAAACTCCCCCTAACTATGTCATCAAAGTGGATTTAAATAAGGATTTTGATTGTGTTGAATGAGGTTTTGTTTTACAAATCTTGGAGAATCTGGGTTACCCTACGATTTTTATTAAATGGATTGAGGCATGTATCACTTCATCCTCCTTCTCACTTTTAATTAATGGTTTACCAACTGGCTTAATTAAGAGTGCCAGAGGCCTAAGATAAGAGGATCATTTATCCCCTTATCTTTTTAATCTATATATAAAGGTACTTACCCAAATGCTTATCCACAAAGTGGGGAAGAACAAAGACTTTAATTTCCACAACAAATGTAAAAGAGTGGGGCTTATAAACTTATGCTTTATGTATGATCTCTTACTCTTTTCTAAAGCCCACTACAAGTGTGTTGAACTATTTACTTCTACACTGCTTGCTTTTAAAGATATCTCAGGGTTGGAAATAAACTTCAAAAAAAGTCCTTTTATTATGGCATCTAGTGCCAATGGGTTGGTGGGTAGTATATCCCAAATCAAGGGTATGACCAGAAAGGTAGCTCCATTAGTTTTCTTGGGTCTCCCAATCACTACTAGAAGAATACAATTTGCAAAATGTTATCCCTTAGTAGAGCAGACAAAAAGAAGATTAAATTTGTAGGCTAATAAGAATCTTTCATTTGAAGGTAGATTGTAACTTATAAAGTCAGTGTTGAATTCCTTACATATGTGTTGGTCCTATAACATGTTATTATCAAAAGGAGTAATCAAGATCATATAGAAATTATTTAAAAGATTCCTATGGGGGAACCTAAGTTCAAATAGTCACTATGCCAAAGTAAAGTGGACACAGGTTTGTAAGAGAAAGGAGGAGGGTGGTTTTGGGTTAATCTCTATTGAAACTACTAAAAAAAATATGTTTATCAAAAGGTTATGGAATATCTTGCTAGAGAAAGAGTCACATTGGATTATATGGTTACACATTTATATCCTTAAGTGGAATAACATATGAGCCCTCTCAATTAAAACTTCCTTTTCTTAGTAATGGGCTCAATTACTAAAGTTAAGGGTCATCTTGGAACCTATTACGCTTTATAAGGTTGGAAATGGAGAAAAGGCCTCCCTATGATTTGATGAATTGATAGGCAGAGGCCCTTTTATCAAAATAACTTAAGATGTGCTCTGTTGGAATACATTTCTTGTCCACTCTAAGGTTAACTGTATCCTAACAGGAGGGTAATGGAGCAATTTCCATATAGAGCTGCAGTATCCCACTCTTAATTATCTACGTAATCTATAAAGAAAGGACACTTATCAATGTCTCAAATAACCTCATGGTAATTTTAGTTCCTCATCATTTAGAGATTGGATAGACTAAAATACTCTAAAGGTTAAATGGTTCCCTGACATAATTCTCTCACTCATATAAAGTAAAAGAATTACTTAAGACCTTGCAATTATGGTTTGTGTGGGGTACCTTCTTCTTGATGAAATCATACCATTAAAAAGATGATTTTTAAGACCTAGAAAGATGCTTAATCAACATTAAGCAGAACAAAGAAAACTTATTATTTGAAGAAGATCGAAGTTATATATGGACGGGTTGTTGTGATTTCAGTCTTTAAAGGATCAATATTATCTTTTCTTGGTATCCCCAGAAGTTTTATACACGTCTATGCGACATTGTCCCTTGGCTATATGGAATCATTTAGTTTAGTAGAAAGGAAAGGTGGATTAAGATCCAAAAAATTAGATCATTTAGGAGGAGACAAACTTTCTTACCTACCAATCATCATATTACAATAGGGAGGAGGGAATGAAACCATGACTCTCTTGTTGAGGACTATGGGATTTAAACCCCTAATTTAAATGTTTTCTAGAGGCTTTAAAAGGTTGTATTGTGTTTAACTATTTGAGAAATGTTATCTTTATGGTAATAGGTTCTCACACAGTACGTTTTAGGAATTCTGACTAACTGTAATGTTATTTTAAGAAGGGTTGATTTGTTAACCCAACAGACATATGAGTGTAAAACAAAACCTATGTATTTCCATCCATTTCTTTAATTAAATTCCTTTTATTTTAAGAAAAATAAAAAATGTCTTAAGCTTGAGTACCTATTGATATAAACCCATTTAATAAAGACAAATGACACCTAAATCCACATGAGTTTGCATGGAGGAAAATGAGTCACACTACAACCTTACCTAATGTTTTGTACTCATTAATGCAAGTTTCCTAAACTAATTTTCTACCTTGTGGGTTAGCAACTTTCATCTTTCCATTTGAAGGTTCTTGTTGTTTAACCTAAATAGCCTGTGTATATAAAGGAACTAGCCTATATGATCTCCATTTTATTAGCACTATGAAAGCAATGTAAGCCTCTTCCTTTGAAACAAGTCGTGTTATGAGTTTATTAACATCCTTTCACTGCTCTTATATCAAGCATTTTAATAGTGAAAGGTACTTTCAGCTAGTGTTTCTTATCAAATAAAGAAGGTCAAGTATAAATGCAGCAGACCATGTAGGGTGATAGTTCTTTATGAATCTCTTCTTAACTATCTTCTCCATAGGTTCTTCACCAATTTCTTATCAAGGATACAATATTTATAATTTAGTTCCTTTTAAAAAATTTTGTCATCAAATTCATGGTATCTCACGATTTGGCTTTTGGTATTTTTCAAACATAACATTTCATTTAGGATCTTTTTACGCTCTAAAGTAAAAGACTTTGTGGGTATATTAAAGAGGGCTTTTAGTGATACGTCTCAATTGTTTTCCTTGTTGTTATTTTTGAGCAATTTTTTAATGAACTTAATTGACTTTAATTTCAACTTTACTACTTAGATTTATCTAGTGCCTTATAGTCCATAACATGCTACATGTGTGGAGTCATTATTTAATTTTGGTTTCCTATTATATGTTA
>JANQAP020000042.1:291304-302599 GCA_026874005.2 Erythroxylum coriaceum | reverse complement strand
TGGATATATTTATTGGGCTAGATTGAATTAAGTTGTTGGGCTTTTATTATATAAGATATAATATGGGCTGAAACTTATTGGGCTTCCATAATCCTAATGGGTTTAGGATTATGATATTCTTATTCGTAATAGGAATATGGATTAGGGTTTCTCTATAAATAGAGAACATATGTCTTATTAGAAGATAGACGAAAACCCTAGCCACCAGCTGTTTCTTCTTATTCCGAGAGAAAAATTATGCGGCGTTCAAAAAGTGTTTTGGAACGTGCTAGCACACGTTAGCCGCTTCCCGAATCGTTCATCCTTGTGTGGATACCGGTAGAGGACATTCACGTATTGCAGCGTCTACAAATCTGAAAAAACAAATACCAATCTGTGTCAAGAGGTAATTTCGTATGTGTGTTGTGATTTTCGGTTATACTTCACGTTGTGTAGTATGGTCCATTCTGCTGCGTATTGTGCATACCTGGACCATAGGCGATCCAACAGATTTCCATAACGTAAATTTGGTTGTTCTTTTCAACCTGGATTGTAAGTATTCGCATATAGATCATACCTGCGTTGTGGGTTAGCATTAAAACCTCCACCTAAAACATTGGCATGCTCAACTGGGTCATCTTGCATGGTTGGACACATATCAGTACTATGACCATTCATTGAGCACATATCACAAACTTTCACTTGCTGCACATTGCCACTCATTATAGCACGCACAAGAGAGGTCAGTTCATCAACTTTATTTTCAAGGGAAGAACTACTTATCTTATTCATGTGTTTAGCATGAAAATCACCACAGGAGCCAAATTGCTTTGAATTTGTTGCCATGTTAGATATCAAGTTTTTAGCAGCTTCCAGAGTTTTGTCAACAAGAGCACCACCACTTGCCGCATCTATAATACTTCTATCTTGGGGTGTAAGCCCCTTATAAAAGTATTGGATGAGCAGTTGGTCTGGGATTTAATGGTGAGGGCACTGAATGCATAGTTTTTCAAACCTTTCCCAATATTCAGAAAATGTTTCACCATGAGTTTATCTTATGCCACATATTTCTTTCCTAATATTTGTAGCACAGGAAGCTTGGAAATACTTCTCTAAAAACACCTTCTTTAAGTCATTCCATAGAGTGATGGAACCGGGAGGAATAAAGAATAACCATTCTTTAGCTGCCCCTTTCAAAGCGAAGGGGAAAGCTTTCAATTTTACTTGCTGTTCCCCCACCCCTTACGATTTCATTGTATTACAAACCATATGGAACTCCTTAAGATGAGAATGAGGATCTTCACCTGCAAGACCATTAAAACAGGGCAACAGATGGATAAAACCAGATTTTAACTCAAAGTTAGCATTTTCCATATTAATACACAGGGGTTGGTTATTAAGGTTAGGAGCAGCAAGCTCCTTTAAAGAACGTTGGGATTGGACTACCATTGCTAAAGGATTGATTTCAGATGAATTTGATGTGGATGATGATGATTCTCCTACTTCAAGCTCTGGACAAAAAAGAGGGTTGAATGAGCAACTCTTTTCATCTAGGATGCATGAAAAAGGATCAAAAAGTGGTGATCCTATAGGTGATTGGTCTAAATGGACAGATTGGTTGATGTAAAATTGCTCGATTTCTTCTTCGGTAAGTTATTGTTCAAATGGTTTAGACATGCAACCTACAAAAGAGAGATAAATAAACACAAAAACAAACTTCAAAAGGAGTTAGTATAAATTAAGTTCCCTAGCAACGACGCCAAAATTTGGTAAGGTGTCGTTATGCCTCCAAATTAAACCCTAAAAGCTAACACAGTGGTATGGGCAAGTAAAGTATCGTTCCCGCAGAGAACTATAAAATATGCAACTAACTCACATCAAGTATGATTATTCAACTCTCAATTAAAATGCAAAAATCTACTAAATTCAAGAAAGAAAAGGCACGGGTGTGAAATTAGACACTAAACTAGTAGTTAAATAAGCACACACTAAAGACTACCATTAAGAAGACCTAAACACACAATAATTAACTAAAACGAACTAATATGCAAAGCACACACTAATAATCAAAACTAACAAAAGTCGAGAAGGGGGTGAGAAGAGAAAACACACTCACACTAATGGTTTTGGGGGTTTTTATATGTATGTGAAATTAACTTGAAATAACTAATTAAATAAACTAAATAACTAATGCTAATGAAGATCAAATTCGAATGAAAACAAGTAAGAAATTCGAAAGCAATTATTAAGAGAAATTCAATGGTTAAAACTTCCAATTGCAAAAGTGTTCACTAATACCTTCAATTTATTCCAATCATCAAGATTCAATAGATTAATCACGTGTTATGTGCATGTGTTCATGGATCCATTTGATTAACTTGTCCCTCAAAGTGCAAGCAAACAAATCCTTTTTGTAAGAAAGAGATTTAAAACTAGCATGCAATCTAACAATCAAACAAAAGCATTAAGAGCATAATCATGGCTTAAGGATCTTAATCAATCAAGGAAAACTAACATGCATTGAACAAGATTAAAGTTTAAGTTCTTAACTTATTAAGATCAAAACTAGTATGCACCTTAACAAGTTATTGCTACTCCATCAATTAATTATTGGATACGCATATAATCAACCAATTTTAGCATTCAAATCACACAAGATTAATCAAATTTCGGACTTTAATTAATCAAACATGCTTCGACATTCAAGAGCATGAACATAAACACATGAACAACTCACAAAACACAAGATTATGAAGTTCAAACTCTCATGGAATTAAAAGAAGTTCAAAGTTACTTACTTTTACAATTGAAACAAAATTATTAGCCTTGCATGTCTTGAAATTAAAACCCTTATAATTGTTATGTAAAGAAGAAAAGATGAAGAGAATAAAGAACTACTGTTCACATGAATAGTACCTTGTGAACAGTACCTGGGAATAGTAAAAAAAATTTGTGTCTCTAAATAATGAGCTACTAGGTCCTATTTATATTGGTCATAAGAGAGGGAGTCTAGTCCTTTTAGAATACTAACTAAGGAGGAGGAATCCATAAAGGATTTGGACTTTTTGGAGAATAAGGAGAAGATGAATCCATAAACAATTTGGACTTCTTGGAGAATAAGGAGAAGATGAATCTATAAAGGATTTGAACTTCTTGGAGTAGATAAGATCATATTGGTATGGAAGCTTTTAGATGCATCTTCCATGTGGCAGAGAGGCTTGTGTGGATGCCTAGGTGGATGCCAAGTAGGATGGAGGGTCCAAACATGCACATCTAGTCCAATAAATGCTTGCTACGTCATCACACATGGATCATAATCCAAACACCCTAGAAACTTGCTGCCATGTTAGAAATTTCGTTGACGAAACTATTTGCGTTGACAAATATCCATTTACGCTACCCAAAAAAAATCCTTGTGGAACTAGGATTCCTAGTCAAGGTAGGATTCATAATCCAAGTCAGACTAGGATTACTCATCCATCGATGATTTTCGTTGTCGAAATCTCGTTTTGCCATAATTCGCCAAAATAGGAAATCCTAGATAAAGTAGGATTCTTAGTGTAAGTCAGAAACCAAATCCTAGTCGGATTAGGATTCTTGCAACTTTGTCCATTCTTACTCTTTTTGAGCTCCTCGTTCCGAATATGAACTCCATTTGTGCTAAATAGGCTTCTTTTAGCTCATATTCTTCATTTCAAGTCCAAATGTATATGAAAAGCACAAAATAAGATAAGTTAGACATTTTAGACACCAAATGAGAATAAAAACTAAGTGTTAAGGTACTAAACAGATAGGAAAATATGAGTGCGTCATGACTCAATAATGAGACCTAAGCAAGGAACCATATATACACGACATTTTGGTTACGGCAGTATTCTTTACAGAATCTCGAAAAGCAGCTTCATGTCTTATTTGGAGCCTAGTATATTTATATTTGTTATAACAAGGGTAACAGCGATTTACTCAAAACCGTACTAAGGCAAATGCAAGTGTATCAAGTTAACGAGTATCTTAAGCATTTCATAATATTAATCACTAATTATTAAGGATTTAATATATAAACAATTAAGCACACATTAAAGAGTTATCAAGATTACTCTGTAAATATATTTCTTGCAGTGAAGGTTTCCAATACCACTATAAATGTAAAGAAGTCAATTTGACACACCTAATTTATGCAGATGATCTAATGCTTCTATGTGGTGTAGATCCTCATTCTATAAACATAATGCTCAATATACTAAAAGTGTTCTTAAAGTGCTCGGAGTACTTGGGTCTAAAGATCAACTCTAACAAGAGTTGCTTATATATCTCCTCAGATGTTAGTAACTAAGAAGAACTAAGCAAAATTGCAAGGCTGAATGTACATCCAGCTCCCTTCAGGTACCTTGGAGTACCAATCATCACTTCTAAGCCTAAATTCTCTTATTGTGTCCCACTAATTGAAAAGATCATAACAAGATTAAATGCTTGGCAAAACAGATTCCATTTATATACTGCTAGACTTACACTCATTATTTCAGTCCTTAGCAGTCTGTATACACACTGCACTACACTGCACTGCACATATTGTTATTCCAAAAAGGCGATAAAGGAGATAGATAGAATTATGAAAGCATTCTTATGGACAAACAAAACTAAAAATTCTAAAAAATATCAAGGTTAAATAGAGGGAAATCACTATCCCCAACCACTATGGTGGATTGGGAATTATATCCATCTCAACAATGCAAAAGGTGTTGTTATGCAAGAGAATCTAGAGGCTTTATACAAACAAAAAGCCTTTTGGATTCAATGGATTCATGAATACCATCTTAAGAACTTGAAGTTCTTGTATATCACCTGTACAAGAGAGGTTTCTTGGAATTTCAATCGATTGCTAAAATTGAAAGGTATGGTGTATCCTTGGATTAAGCATAAGCTTGGAAATGGTGAAAATACATGCTTCTGGTTCAATAATTGGTCATATACGAGCCCTTTTATACAAAGAACATTTATCAGTCATTTAAGGAATAGAATTCCTTAAAACCTGAAAGTATCCTCTAATATTGAATGGTGATTGGTATGGGAGTTTTAAAGGTTTTCACTCACTTTTGAACACTTACCACAGTTTTCATAAAGGAATGAAAAAGACCTCACCGTTTGGACTCCTAGTTCGAGTGGAAGATTCACAAATGAATCATGTCATAAAATGATCATAAATAGTTCAGCAAAAGTTCCATGGTAAAACCTTCTATGGAAACAAACTCTAAATCCTAAAGCCTCAATAATCACTTGGCTAGTGATCAAAAACAGGCTTAAGACCAAGAGTAGATGGTTTGGCAACAGTGAAACAACTTATGAATTATGCAAAGAAGCTGCTCAAGATAGAAATCACCTTTTCTTTCTATGAAGATATTCGAAAGTAGTTTGGAGCAGAATTCAACATATGTTAGGAATGGACAATTACCCATATGTATAGGAGGAATCTTTGAACTGGTTCATCAACCACACAAAGAATGAAAAGCAAAATGCCATATTGCTCAAAGCAGCATTCACCACCACTATTTACCCTCTTTGGAAAGAAAGAAACAATAGATTGTTCAAGAAGATGGCAGGAGATAAATACTAGCTAGCCTTGAATATACTCAACTAGATTGGAGATGCAATTGTTGCAAAAAATGCACAAAACTATCTCTCACCTGACATGAAAAGCAAATGAAACGTATAATTAATGTGTTGTATTGATCTTATAACTGAGGCTGATATGTTTTTTAATCTTCATTTAAATTTTCTAATCATGTTTTAAACTGATAGACAATCAGTTTCATGTACTCATTGTAATGTTGAACTAGCTTTTTTAATGTTATATCAAATTTATTCATTTCCTAAAAAAATTATAATCATAAAAGTTTTCATATCAAATTTAAAGCATTAAAATTAACTAAAAATTTTTAACAAATTGGATGAATCCTAAAAATAATTCAAATAACATTATATAGGCATACTCAAAATAAATTATAGTTTAAGTATATTTAAAACTTCAATGTTTACATTATTAACATTTAATATCACATTAAAGTTATTAAACTTAAAATTTTAAATTGTTAGTTGAGGGTCTACAATGATTTATATGCTTTAACAAATATTACAAAAAACTAATTTTCTAAAAGTGAAATAAAGTGTAATAAATAACTTTTATTTAGAATGGATATAGTAATTGTGTTAAAACTAATGATTTTTATGTTAAATAATACATAGTTATTTAGGATAAATTGATTCAAATATCCAGACCTATTAACAACTCATTAAACATATTTTAATTTTTATTTGATAATAAAACATATCACAATATATGAAATTACATATCTATATATTTCATTGTTACAATGTTAATGATAAAATTTAACAATATCCAAGTTGATTTTACCACTGTAATGAAAATATTTTTTAAGATGCCTTATAAAATTTGACGACATTTAGACTTTTTTCCTTTCCTTTTTTATGAATTTTCAAATTATTAGTATTTAAAAAATTATAAAATAATTTCATTATCATTTTTTTATAAATATGTAGGTTTTACATTATTTGGAAAATCTCAATAATATTACATACTTCTCTCTCTATTTAAGTTTACATTTTAGTGTTATAAAACATATTTATCAATCTTGAAGATAAAGTCAAGTTAAAACATTTATATCAGATAATATATTACATTACGTGGTTCTAGAGCAAGAAAACTCACTTAATTTAGTGGCACTGAACCTAGCTGTAGTAGGTTACTCAAAAAACTAAATTCATAATCTATCATAGAAGTCAAAATATGGCATTAAAAGCTTTAGAGTTATGAGTGGATCTCAATTTCCAACTTTTAGAAAGATGCTTTGAAGAAATTGTAAATCGATTCAATGCTTTAAGCATATATGAAATTTAAATAACAAAAGGCTTTATACGTAAGAATATTTAGCTTATGCATAACCTATTGGTTAACTAATTCATACATATAATAAGCATAGATAATATGTATAGATGGAGGATATAGATAATTAAGATGATTTCTTCATAGAACCTAAGAGAAATACTAAATACAATAAGAATGGTTATGGTGATAGAGATACTAATGAGTTCATATTAAAAGTAGATATTCTTTTACGTAATGAAATTTGAATATTTAAGAATATATAGACTGGATTGTAAAAGCATAAAGAAACAATAAAGGATATGGAGATTCTAGAAGGAAAAGAGGATGAAACTTACCATATACAAGTCGAAGGGTGAAGCGTTTTCATAGTAGGAAAGATTGAAGTCCAAAGGATTCTATAAGAGAAAAGCACCCATCAAAACCTAATATAGTATGATGCAACTATTATAGAAGGATTTTTTCTTCTTTATTACAAATAAATTTTGTTTCATTTCTATCAAAGTTGTCATTATAGTTTGAAATATATACATAAGTATACTACATACTTCAAAAGTATAACAAAGAGGAATAATTTATGAGAGACTAAAAGGCAATATGTTGGGAGACATTTAGAAGGTTTAAAATCAGTTGTCAAAAAGAAAATAAGGATACACCTATTAACAACTCTATTTGAAGCATAAAGTACATCTTTAAAGGTTGAATTGATTTTGCAGAGAAGAATATGCTAAAATACCCTCACAAGAATTACAGTGGAGATAATTACAATATTGCTAATGATAAGGGCAAGTCAGATAACGATATAAGGAAAAGAAGGTGATTGAACCAAAAAAGAGGCTAATATTGTGAATTCTTAGACCAAAGCAATCTTAGAAAATTGTTTCAAGTACAACCAACCTGATAAAAAATCTAGTGATCGCCTACTTAGGAAGGTAGTTCATGTTATAGAGAAAGAGAAAGAGAATGATGAGATTTGTTGTGGTCCAATGGACATGATGAGTATGAGAATGATGGTGGCAATGGGTCAAACTACATTTTCAGATGAATGATGTTGTCTCTAAATATGAGGTAAACTTAAAGCCATCAGTTATTTCTAACTAGATTTGTTATCATTAATCATTTATTTGATGTGATAATTAATAGTGGTGGTTGCGAGAATATTTTAGGGATGGATGTTATAGAGAGTTTTAGATTAAAGAATGAGAAACACTTTAATCCTTACTACATTAGTTTGATAAAGGAGGAATGAAGGATTAAGGTAACATAATGGTGCGAAGTATATTTTTCTATTAACAGGTATAAGGATGAAGCATACTTTGATATTAAAGATATAGATGCTTATCACTTTTTATTGGTACCTAATGGCACAAGAGAGGGTTGAATTGAGTGTTAGTGAATTTAAACAATTGTTTTTATCTAATGAAGGCAATTGACTAAGGATTAATAAATGATAAAGTAAAGAAATAGCTTAATGTAAGTCAATAACACAATCAAATAATAGTTTAAAGTGTATAAAGAAGAAGAAAGGCAAACCAATTTTTTAGTTGTAAGGCAAATAACTCTTATCTATGCCCACTCCCAAAGACATTTCTTAGAATTCTACTATGTCTTTTCTTATAATAAAGCGAAGAAGAACCTTCCTACAATAATTTTGTTTTTCCATAATCATAGAGAAACTCTTATAACAATATTTCTCTAAATTGAAGAGTAATACCACCCATAAATGAATTTATAACTCAAAAGACTTTACTTGATCACTTTGATAGCCTAAAGCCTCACTCTCTTCAAAGTGCAATGATGAATGATCTTAACATCGTTGAAAAGTTCTTTGAAATGTATTTATATAACACTAAATGTTTTTTACTGTGCAAATCAATGAAAAATTATGTATTTATTGGCATTGGGGCTCAAACTATTTATTGGAACCAAAATCAACTATTTTTAATAGCTAGTTACTGTGCATTAGTCAACCACTATTGCAATTGGTTGTCCAATGCAATAAATGCACAAATTTTCTAGTTTTTAGAAAATTGATCAACCACTGTTATATATTGGTCGACTAATTTGTATCCTAATAGGAAATTGGTCAACCAATGTGTAAGCTACACAATCTTGTTAGATATTCTTGACAACTTTAGCCTACATTAGACTGATATTAGTTGATCAATACCCTTAAAATCATAATTTTAACATCTTCAAATGCTCAAATTTTATCTTTTTAATACATGATTAACTTAAATACTTTTCAAAATGTTTCCTAAAGAATGTTTTAAGGTCCAAAAGGGTTTTCTTTAAAATCCAAACTTTAATTCCTCTTAATGGTTGAAAATAGTCACACAATGGGTTAAAATGATAATGTGTTTATACATTATGACTGTCTAAAGTATTAAAGTAATCAAGTAGGAAGTACAATAAATATTACATATTCATTTATAACCTTGTTGTGACTTATCTTGGTTGCTCTTGATTTTGTTATTCACTTGTATAAGTTTAACTCAAACTTTTCTCTAGTGACTTTGTAAGATATATCTTGATTTGTGCATGAATACTACTGCTTTCATAGAAGATAAACTCATTAGTAATAATTATGTTTTGTTATCATTAAAACATGGATTGTAACGTCACTTTGTTCAACAATCTCTAGCTTTTTTCTGATGATAAAATATTTTATGAAATTAGATAAACTATGAAAAATTCAAACACATATAATTTGATATTCCATGATAATATGAATAGTTTGTTCCCTCAAAATTTATATGGCATAAAAATTACAAATTAAAATTTTTTAAAAACAAATCAATTTTTGTATGAAGATTACCAAAATATCACTCATTACAATATCAATTAAAAATTTTCATAAAAAATATTTTAATAATCCAAAGTTCAAAAAAAATATTATCAATCTCAAATATAGATAGTTAAAAAATTTGAAATTAATAACTCCCCTTTAATTTCATTCCATAAACTATCTCTCACCCTTTTTAGAAATATAATAAAGAATCAATTCTCCAAAATTCTAAACTAATTTCAAAACACCAAAGCATATAATAAATTAAAAAATATTATTCAAAATCAAATTTAAGAAACTAAAGAGATCCTTATCAAATGGAATTCCCATTGATCGTGAACTATCCTCAATCTTTAATTTAATGAATAGGTCGATCAATTAATATAATGTATCAAAAAATTCTAACTCAATATCTCCATTGTACATATGATCTCTAAATAATGATATTTAATTTCTATGAGCTTCGTTCTAAAGTGTTGAACGGAGTTCTCTGTTAGGCAAACAGAACTAGTGTTATCACACTTCATTGGTATCTTTGTAAAGTCCATGGTATAGACTTTAGGTTGTCGTCTAAGCCATAGAATTGATACACAACAACAACCCACTATTACATATTTTGCTTCAATAATTGATAAGGTAACTAAATTTTATTTCTTACTAAACCATTAACCTTATGTATTTTTGCCTAAAATTAATAAGTATCAGGTGTGCTCCTTTTATCTAAAAGACTATGGGTATAATCCACATTCAAATAGCCTACTAAATCAAAAATCATGTATTTCGGATACCAAAGTCCTAATAACATGGTACTATGTAGATATCTAAGTATATGCTTAATGGTTATGAGACTCTTTTAGATTTGATTGAAATATAGCACAGAAACAAATATTGAATATAATATAAAGACTACTTGTAAGATAAAGTAAACTACTAATGATACCTTAGTATAGTTTTACATTAATTGGCTTCCGTTTTTCATCCTTGTTCAACTTAGTTATGAGGCTCATAGGTGTTAGATAAGTGTGAATTGCATTATGTTTTAGGGCTTAGTTTGATATGTATTTAAATGTTAACTTAATCATTTAGCATGTGTTTAGGTTATAATTGTGTTAGTTTGTTAATTAATTGTGTTTAAGAGTTTTTATGGGTTAGTCAAGTCTTTAAGCTTAATTATTATGTCTTTGAGGTACCTTGATGTGTTTATTAGTGTTTCAGGGTTAACATTGAAGAATGGAGAAGTTTTGAAGACACTTGGGCTGAAATAACAACCCACAATTGTAGCACAACAGGCCACGATCGTGACAGATGCATTGGGGTCAGCCCATGCCACGATAGTGACAGAAGCCTAGGACACATGTAACATCCCGTCCCCATATTAAGGGTTAGGACCCGAAATTTCAGTACATATGAGCTTAAAGAGAGATTAAGAAAATGCCTTTTTCTTGCTCATGCATAATGTTAGCATATATGCACATGAATATTGAATCTTTGCACGTAAATAAGTGTACATGCATTCATTGACAACTTCTAGGCATGATTATTTTTAAATGTGATGTTGAAAATGAGAAGTAAAGAAAGTGGAAAGAGTGATCTAGGTATGAGTTGAGATAAGGAAAGACGTGGAAACAAA
>JANQAP020000042.1:137549-150112 GCA_026874005.2 Erythroxylum coriaceum | reverse complement strand
AAAATATAAAGACCATCCCATTCGCTCTTACTATAGAATTCTTAATTAATAATAACATAGACTGTTGTAACTTAACATGCACATAAAGTGAATAATTAATAACATGCAAGTTAAAGTGAAATTGAAGTTATTAATTTTCGCAATTAATTCAGCATTATACATTTCTAAATTGTACTTATCTTTTTGAATTATTAATTTTTACTTTTTTATTTTTATTAATCCAATTTAAATATTAAATTTTTATATTTTTTTTCGCTTACAAAATTTTGTCCATAATCATATACTTCTAATTTTTCCTGAAAATTTTAACTTTAACAATAACTATCGATAACAAAACCTATATATACGTAATCTTTAATTCCAAAAATAACTTGGCATTTAATTAACTTCTCCGAATTACCGGTGCGCATTTGCGTAGTGACAACCTGCTATTTTATAGATGTGCAGTGTAAGCATAAAATGGCTTCAGAAGTCAAAACTCTGCTTTGTTACGAAGAGTCGCCCAGTTATTTTTCCGTGCTACAATCCTACAATCCTCTCGTAGTTGCCAGCCGTCCTCGTTGTGTGATTTTCCGGTCAGATCTTTTTCTCTTAAATATCTTTTTATATTTAGTTTATTTGGCTTTGAATTTTCATCGTTGGATTGGGTCAATGAGTTCCAGAAAGTCGACAATGGTGCCTCCGATCCTGTCTCTTGCTCTTCCGTCTGAGACTGGTCGTGTTCTCAGCATCCAATCCCATACTGTTCAGGTATTCTTTCTATTTCTGTTTAGTTGACATTTTCTCAAAAGCTGTAATTTTTAATTAATTATTTTCGATGAAACGTTTTCCTTTGATTTTCATGGAATTGGATGCTATCTATATTTTCCTTTGGTTATCAATACGATTAGTGGTTAACCAACCAGGTTGAGACAGACTATCGGGGATATTTTATTTGTAAGTGATCAAAAGAAAGTTTTAAGTTCAGGTCCATATTGCTTCATCAGATCATAATTACGGAAAAGGGAAGTCTTGCTTTCATTGTTGGCTGTGTGGAGAAGTTGATATTGTTACCACTCTCTGCTTTTTGTGTCTTCGTTGTCTACTGAGTTCAATATCTAAATGCTGATACGAATAGATTGTACCAGATTCACATCAGATTTTCAGTGCCCAGTCCATTGACGATATTGTTACGCTCGTGGCTTCTTTGCATGTAATTGAAGCATGGCAAAATTTAAGAAAACGCACAAAGGCACATTACCAATAGACTTTATAAAACTGGAAGTAGAGATACTTTTCTCAATCTTTGTCTCTCTCTCTCTATTCTGAGGTCACCTTGACTTTCTATTTTGTATGAATGTGTAATTGGTCTTGGTTTGTCTTTATGGAATGCAAAAGCAAAGTCTTAAGGAATTAAGCTGGGAAGATAAACAATTACAAAATTTTTCTCAAGCTAGCTCAAAAATTAATAATTTACAGAAACATTTACGAACATATGCGGTTGAATAGATTCACCATTTTCCTGTTTTTTTTTTTCTTTTCTTCCTATGGCTGAACACTCCTAAAAAGTTTAGGAAAAATATGAGACTACCATTTGACTCCTCATATATATTTCGAACATCTCAGTCTTTATCATGTATTAGCAATAATATATACTTTCAAGTTCGCAATAACAAACTGGATTATTAAATTTCACAATTTATCATAATTTTCTTGGTTAAGATATTCTTATTTGGCTACAAATGTTCTATTGGTGCAGTTTGTTGTTTTATGATGAGTTACATACAAAATAATGTTCAAAGTGCATGCCAATATTAGTGAACACAGTCATATTCTTATTGATTACAACCAGCATACATTTTGTGAAGGTAAGAAATAGAATCTAATGAGTGTTTGAGCGAGATGAATGATAAACCCACTTCTAAATTCTACTGTTTGTTAAGGGTCTTTAATCTTACAATAAGAGTAAAAGTAAACAATCTGATTAAAAAGAGTAAAACATGTTATTTCTTTTATTCTTCATGCTAATGGTAAATGTTAAGTATATAAAGATATGACTTTGAGTTGAATCAAGTACGTTCAGTAACTATAGACAAGATGTATTCTTTGAATAACTAACTTTGTGGAGTAAAATCTTATATTAATCTTTGTTATTGGCATATTTCTAGGTTCATTTGAGATTGTATTTCTATCTTGACAATGACAATTTTATTAATTTTTCCTTAGGGATATGTTGGCAATAAATCAGCTGTCTTTCCTCTCCAACTATTGGGCTATGATGTGGATCCAATCAATTCTGTACAGTTCTCAAACCATACAGGCAAGCTGCTTATATTACTTCCTTCAAACAGTCTCACAACTCTGAGGCCTGATATGCGGTGCGATCTTTCTGTCAATCTGTATAAGTTCAGGCATTTCTTAGTAAAAGCTGTTGGTCATTTCTTGTTGCTTGATAATGGGCAGGATACCCAACCTTTAAGGGCCAGGTTTTGAATGGACAACAACTATGGGATTTAATAGAAGGTCTTGAAGCTAATGAGTTATTGTTTTATACTCATTTGTTGACTGGTATGTTTCATGATGGTGCATTTTGTTTCATCAGAAGAAATTTAATGTATGTGCTACAATTATGACATGTTTCTGTCTATTGGTGCATCTTTTGATAACTTCAAAAGCAAAGGATTTTATGACATTATTTGTCAAGAAGTCTTCTGTTATTTTCTAAAAATTCATACTGAAGCAGAACAATATGATATCATGGAAATTTGAATTAGGTCTTTGAACTTATTGATTACATGTCGGTGATGTCTCATCATGAACTTTCTGGTTGAATAGGTTGCAGTTTTGTACTGCAGCACAATATTATTTCAGTGGTCATAAATGCTTTAACCAAACAACATATCTATTGCACCTCTATCCATGAGTAACTTCCCCTTTTGTGCTTCACATACCTGAGATTATTATTATTTTTTTTTTTGCAGGTTATATTGGTTCAGAGTCATTTCTGAACACTGTATTGGAGGTTGTTAGAAAACTTCGCTCCATAAATCCTAAATTAATCTATGGTGAGGACACATTTTGGTTTCTGTCTTTTGAAGTTGTGCGCTTTATTCTTCTACGGTTTATATTTACTTGTGCTATGTCAAGCCATTCTCAAATAACTTTCAGTCTATTAATTAGACCTTTGAAAATTTGGGTTTATGTAACCATCTTTTTATGGATGTAAGCTGTTTTATTTGGATAATCTATGTATGATCCTAAGGGATTCATATTATATGCTTAAAAGAAGTGAAAATCATACTCATTTAGCAGCTCTGCTTGTTTTAGCAATGCATACAAAGTGAATGAAAGAATTGATGATGGGCTAGTTGTTTGGTGATAGTTGGTTTCAAGTGTCCATAATCTATGAGCCTCAAATATTGACACATCAAGAAACTCATGATAACCAATTAATTTATGGAAAATAATGATTGAATCCTTCCTATTTTTCTGAATGATATTCTAATCTCTTGTTTTCCTGTTGAGGGTGTACAACATTGATTTTGGTCTAAATTAATTGAGAAACACCCTTTGCATCCAGCCTCATTATAGGTGTTTGCACATTATGGATAAAGGATGTGTATGCTGATCGTTTCTTTAAGAACATTGGTATAGGACTGGTATAGCTTTGTTAACTTTAACTGAAGATTTGCAACATTTACTTATTCTTATGTTTGTGTTAAGCTTAGTTTAATGTAGTAGACATGTATTATTAGTGTTGCAGACAGTTTACTCGTTGTATTGGAATGAGATATGAAGTTCCTTTTTGTCTTCTTTACTTTAGTATGGGAAACATTGAAGGTTTTAAATTTTCTCTTCTAAAACTGAATTTGAGGAAATTGTCTTGCTATATCACATATCTATTTCTCTTGTTTGTTAAAAGCTTTTATTTTTTCTTGTCAAGTTTGTGATCCAGTATTGGGTGATGAAGGAAAGCTTTATGTACCACCGGAACTAGTTTCAGTATATCGTGAGAAGGTGATCTTCTAATTATCCACATTTGGTAGTTTTTTGCCATCTTGTTGAAGTTTTGGTGCCTTTTTTTTAACATTTAGGCATTGATATCACCCATTCCCCCCAATCATAACTAAACTTCCTTGTAGATTGTTTAGGAAAATTTTGCTTTAGCATTCCAATGAGTAAATATTTGCACAAATCAACTTGAGATTAATGCATTCAAACAGTAGATTGAGTTTGTTTATTTCCATGATCTAGAATGTGAGTGACCTAACTTCAATTTGTTTTAAGGATGATGCAGTTTGGTTACATTCTGTATTTTTAGGTTGTTCCCGTCGCTTCAATGTTGACCCCTAATCAATTTGAAGCAGAACAATTGACAGGGTTAAGGTACTTGAACCTTCACATTAGACATGGCTGAGCATATCACTGTAGGTTTATGATTGCTTATTTTTTAATTATTCTTGTTTCTTAAACTAGTTTTATTCTCCTTTCTGCAATCTGATTCTGCCAAGGATCTCATAAAAGATTCTCAGCATCATGAGAGAAATTGATTACTTTTCTACTCCTAAAATTTATACATACACTGTTAGTAATGCTAGTATTTCTTCTAGTGATCAGCCCATATTACAGCAACCTAAGCCCATTAAAACCTATATTTGTAGGGGTAAGATGGGGAAGGGGAAACTTGCTTCATAGGCAGGTTGTTATGAGTTTGTTATAGGTGGTTAAGGACAGAGATTGTGCAAGAAGAATATACAGTGGAACTAAGAGAGAGGGAGGTAGCTTTTTACTACTGTAAAGGATTGTACTGGCTTGGAACTTTTCCCAGGAGGGGAGCTTACTCCTGTATATCTCTATTATACACATAAATAATACAATCTCTATAGCATTACCTATCAATTGGTGCTCTCGTTGAGAGGGCCAAGGTGGGTAGAGATTGTATGCAAACTAGAATGGAGGCTAGAGTATCTGTGGTAGAAGTGTCTCTTAGGAGGCAAGAATCTTCCCTCTTAGCCCAAGAGGGAATGGTTAAATCACACGATACCACCTTGAAGGACCTAAGAGCACAGCTTAGTACTTTGATGGCTAGCGTTGAGTCACTGGCCAAATCCTAGAATCTTCTACAGTCAGAGTTGAGAGAAGGATTTCAGACTCTAATGGCCAAAAACTCACAAAAATAGAGCGTGGGAGAAGAAGGAGAAGGACCGTTGATGCTTCCCCGCCACGCATCCTCTTATACTGGTGGGGACAAAGCTGCACACCACGCATCCTCTTCTGCGGGTGGTGACAGACTCGCGAGTGGCTTACAAGGGTCGGAACCTCGTCGACAAGATGATCACACTACTTCAGCCGCTACAAAGCGTGCATGGGAAGAGTACAAAAATGCAGCACGTCGAGTCGACCTTCTTGCATTCCACGGTGAAGACCCATTCGCGTGGGTTATGCGAGCTGAATCGTATTTCACGATCCACGAAATTCCTTCTGAACTTTGTTTGCCAATGGTTCAAATTTGCATGGAGGGAACTACGTTGTATTGGTTCATGACCCTACGTGAGTTCGACCCTTGCATGACTTGGGAGCGATTCAAGCGTTCCTTGTTTGACTGATACGGGAGTAAGGACGAAGGTGACCCAATTGAGCAACTGAAGTCGGTGGCCCAGCGTGGATCAGTGGACGGATATATTGACGAGTTCAAGAGAGTGGCGTTGCAAATAGCCCATTTTCTCGAAAAGTGGTACATGAGCCGTTTTCTGGGTGGGCTACGTGAAGAAATAAGGAATCGGGTCCGAACTCATGACCCGCCAACTCGAGCTTGACTCCTTTCTGTTGCACGGAAGGTGGAGAGGGAGTTGATCGGAGAAGGAGTAATATGACCGGAAGAGTTGAAGAACAAGCCCGGAATCCTTCCTTAGGGTTATAGGTCTCGGCTGGGTATTCCTAATGTCCAGTGTCCGGGCCAGACTAGTAATATAGTTGGAAGCACTAGAAGTGAAGGGAGAGAGTTGCCTAACAAACCCCGAAACGCCATGGCAGATGATAATCGGCAAGGGGGTTCAAAATGGAGAGGGACGAGGAATTTATCCTACGAGTAGCTTATGGAGAGAAGGGCAAAGGGGTTATGTTTTAAGTGTGGTCAAACTTTCGGTCCACTCCACCGATGTCCAGAAAAGGAATACAAATTAATTGTTTGGGAGGGAGATGAAGAAGATAATAAGACGAACAATCAGGAAACAAAAGTGATAGAGGAGCAGCAAGAAGATTGGGAGTTAGTGTGCAATTCGGTTGAATTCAGGGAATTAGGGAAGGTCCAATCCTCACCCACAAAATCCATGGTCTTGGTGGGTAAGCTTAATGAAATGCCTATCTTAATTATGGTAGATAGCGGAGCTAGTCATAACTTTGTTTCCAACAGGTTGGTTTAGGCCATGGGAATTTTCATTACTCCTACTAGAACCTTCGGAGTAAGATTGGAGATGGACATCGATCCTTCTCACAAGGAATTTGCAAGGAGATAAAATTGGAGATGAATGGGGTAGAGTTTAGTGTAAATGCGTATGTCTTTGATATTGGGGGACCCGATTTGATTCTAGGAGTTGCATGGTTGGAGATATTGGGAGTGGTGAAGGTTGATTGGAAGAAGATGTATATGTCCTTCGACCGAAAGGGTGTAGAGGTTACTTTGCAGGGAATTAACATGCAAGACTCTTCTCCTTATGCTTTACAACAAATTCTCAAGCGCCAGGAAGTAGAAGTAGAAGGGCTATTGTGGTCCTTGGGAATCAGTGGATTCGTATATGAAGAGATGGGAACCTTGAACGCAGAGCAACAAGAGGAATTGTGGGCTGTTTTGTTCAGGTTTGGGTCGGTTTTTCAAGAGATAAAGAAGCTGCCACCTAGGAGGGCTAATGACCATGCAATTAACTTGAAGGGGCAGAACCTGTGAACATTCGTCCCTATAGACATGCACATCATCACAAGGATGAGACGTAGGTTTATGATTGTTTATTTTTTAATTATTCTTGTTTCTTAAACTAGTTTTATTCTCCTTTCTGCAATCTGATTCTGCCAAGGATCTCATAAAAGATTCTCAGCATCATGAGAGAAATTGATTACTTTTCTACTCCTAAAATTTATACATACACTGTTGGCAATGCTAGTATTTCTCCTAGTGATCAGCCCATATTACAGCAGCCTAAGCCCATTAAAACCTATATTCGTAGGGGTAAGATGGGAAAGGGGAAACTTGCCACATAGGCAGGTTGTTATGAGTTTGTTATAGGTGGTTAAGGAGAGAGATTGTGTAAGAAGAATATAGAGTGGAACTAAGAGAGAGGGAGGAGCTTTTTACGACTGTAAGGATTGTACTGACCTGGAACTTTTCCCAGGAGGGGAGCTTACTCCTGTATATCTCTATTATACACATAAATAATACAATCTCTATAGCATTACCTATCATACACTCACATGGTTATTATTTAGTCATATAGAAGTGTTCCCAGCATAAGGGTCTTGTTTAATGGAATCACAAAGCTTTTTGAGTTTGTGACGGCAATAGTATGTGCCTTGAGAATATATAATTTCATGCAAATTGCTCAGTAAAAGAATTGTTACAACTTTGGCCTCCACAGTGCTGCAAAAAAAATCTTCTAACTTAATGTCTTGTTCTTGTAGTTGTGATGAATTACATAGTTGATAACTGAAACCACCTGGTCTGATAATGTCAGAAACATACTGGGCCTTGAATAAAAGTTGTTGTGGGCATCAAAAAGTTGCCTGCCAAAGATGCTTAGAGACATACATATCTGATAACTCCAGTTATTGATGCTTTCTTGCTGATTTCTTTCATAGTTTTAGACATTTATTCAGATTTTAAAATCTTTATCTCGTTTAAGTTGATTGAATTCATACATTGTCCAAGGGGATTAGTTTGAACATTGAATGGAATTGGTTTAGCAGCTTATAAAGAGCAACTGGTTCTCCTCTTCTTCTCAACAGTGTATAATTAGCTTTTTATTTTTTTTCCTCTATGGGGCTTACCCTCCTTTATTTTCTTGTTTCTTAACATGTCAGTGTTTCTTTGTGTATGTAGATATTGTAACTTTATCTCTAGATCATAGAGATTTTCAATGTCCTTACGTGCCTGGGCTTAATCTGTATATTGTTGAATGGAAAAACTTCTATCTAAAGTGTGCAACAACCAAGTAAAAACGATTATCTGTTTTTCTGATTATAATTTTAACAAGATTGCAATTCGAGATTTTTAACTTCCTTTGTCAATATTGATTATTTGCCATATAATTATAATTTTGTTACAGTATTGTGTCTGAAAAAGATGGTCGGGAAGCTTGTTCAATTCTTCATGGTGCTGGCCCTTCAAAGGTTTGTTAATTACTTGCATTTTCAAGCTACTGTAAGGACCTTTGAATCTTTTAACACCTTTTGGTCTCTTGCTTCTACTTTTTCCTTGATTTATTCTTATGTTTTAAGCCCATCGACTTTGGGTAGCCTAAGTACAGAACGCTTGTAACTTAAATCCTTTGGGATTTAACATGTTTATTGCATGATGGGTAATGCTTACTGAATACTTAATGTTTAGAAATGCATTTCTTTCATCCCATATGTTAAATTTGCAATGGGCCTAGGGCCCACACAAAGAGGAAAGTTAGACCATATACAAGCCCAAGTGAGGTTCCATCTTAAAACTAATTGGTGATAGGTGGAGTAGCTCACTAGGCTTATATGTTAGTCTTCTTTCCCCTCTTTTTCTGATGTGGGACACTCACATGTGTGTATTCTCAACACCATATATTTTGTAGGCAATGACAAAAGATGTTTGTCAAGGTTCACAAATCTATAATGTCTCTTATCAAAATTTAACCTTGAGTTTGGAACACTTAATTTGCTGGTGAAACTGACTGTTTTTTGCACATCCCAGCTTTTCCTTTCTCATATTTGTTTTTATATATAAATATTTGATGAACTTTAGGTTGTGATCACAAGCATTAATATAGACGGCAGTCTTCTTCTAATTGGCAGTCACCAAAAGGAGAAGGTAAGCTCTATGATTTCGGGTGGTATAGACATGAATTAGAAGATGTCCTCTTTGGATTTAGTTTTGTTTGCTTCTAAATTTGTAGTTCAGCCTATTCTGTTGTATAAATGTCTGAAGTTATTTTAAGCCTAGTAACTTAAAAATGCCTAGTTGGAAATTTGACCATGTCTCTTCCTTTAAATATCCGTTATGACTTGACTGTAGCATAGGGGAATATTATTATTTAACAATTGACATGAATTGCATACGTATGTGGCCAAGGAATTTTTTCAAAACGTTTAGTTATTGGATATATACTTTGAAGCATTTGAGATAAGCGCAATAGGGAATCAGTTTCCTTTGGAATTGATGGTCTTTTGGATTCAGACGAATGCCATAATCTTTAATTATGATAATTGATTTTTCAAAACTATATTCAGGAGAAAAAGGTTATAATTGACTAACTTCATTGACATCTATGTATAGACATTTCTTATAATGTTCAGCATTTAACAAAGTTAACATTTTAAGAACCACTTTATAACTGAGTTCGGAGTACTTGTATTCTATTTGTGGGGACACTACACTTGGTAAATGGTAGTAAACTAATGACCTTGCACCTTTTTGTCAAATTATGAAAAATAATTATAACAGTAAACATATCTTTAGAATTCTCAAGGCTTATTTTTTCCCATGGATTGCTTTACTGTTCTAAAGGCAAGAACTTGTATCTGGGATCTTGAGTAATGATTTGGCTTTTGATTGGAGCTTTCTTCCTTTTATCTTTTTCATGTATTCATTTTCTTATACAGGGACACTCTCCTGAGCAATTCAAGATTGTGATACCTAAAATTCCTGCATATTTCACGGTATACCAACATTTCTTTGACTAACAGAACTTGCTCCAATATTAACGTAAAGAGAATAAATTTGGCTAATGGAAGCAATGTTTTTTTTTTATTTTTGCTTTCTACGTAAGTTTGTTTATCTTCTGTGTTGCTATGCTTATGAACAATCATTTTGTGTGTATGATAGAATTATTAGATGATTCTTCGTGATAGAATTTTGTGTCCACTAGAGGATGCTTCATGATAGAATTATTAGATGGAAGAAAAGTTACTTTCCTGCTATTGGTTTGATGAATTTGTTTCCTTTCTTTTGAATTATGTCAACAATTGCAGTTTTTCAATTCAAAATACTATAAATCTGCTAATGTAACCATAGAATCACTGCAGTATTCTGGTACAATTATCATTTGATAATATGTTTGGGCTCAGTAACAATGGAGAATGGACTGTGGTTATCGATTGTAATGGCTGCTAGCTTGCAGTAAAGTGTCTAATATAGCCAGCTGTTAGATAATTTGAACTCGGTTGTTCAACTGTCACTCTATATCTTTATATACCATCTCTTTGTGGCATGAACTATATAGCCTAAATCTGGAATGCCATCACATTTGCTGCTTGGGCAAGACAGACTTGAACGTTTCCGTTCGTACAGATTGTAATATGCAGGCTGTTAATTTAATGAGAACACCCTTACACCTGGGCCATTTGTTTATCGTTTACTGGACTTGTCCTTTTACACCCATTTTTCCGATAATATATTTAGTGCAAACCTCTGAAATGCTATTGCATAGTAAATACAATAACTGTATATGATAAGTTGAATACAATCGTAAGTTGTTATATCTCGAGACAATATAATTACCATATGATCTGTCTCTTTAATGTGTTATTTTGTCTTGCAAGCAAAACAAATAAGCACATAATTTTGAATTGATGCAAAGCAATCGGCCAATTTAATCAACTCTCATTATGTTTCCCGACATATGTACGCGGCAGGGGACAGGAGATCTAATGACGGCACTTCTACTTGGATGGAGTAATGTAATGAATTTTACTTGTACTGTGTTCAGTTTATCGGGAACCGCCTTATAAAAATTTTGAATTTATGTTTCCTCTGATTATTTCCAGAAATACCCGGAAAACCTTGATAAGGCAGCAGAGCTAGCAGTATCAAGCTTGCAGGTATTTGTTGAACTCTCTTTGAGATAACTTTTAATGGTAGAAGTACGATCATTTTACAAAACTTTGTTTGTACAGTTGTGTGCATAAGCTTTGGTAAGTTCTCAAGCTTTCCTGATGTTAAATGTATAATACTTTCAAAGACATGTGGTGCTAGTCTCTTGTTTACCACCAGAAAAAGAAGGGGCAAAAGACAAATATGGAGTTTGTGTAGCAACTGACTAACTGTCGAATTTTACATTCGCAGGCGCTTCTGCAAAGAACGTTGACTGACTATAAAAGAGCTGGATACGATCCTCAGTCTAGTAGCTTGGAGATTCGATTGGTCCAAAGCCAGGATGACATACGCCATCCACAAATCAAATATCAGGCCCACAAGTACTGAGTAATTAATTTGCACCATAACTGGGATGCTTGATGCGATTCAAAGCTAGTTTTCTTAAGCTATCCTCCCTTTAAAAGTCAATTAGACACTTTTCTCTTTAACAAAATGACGACCGTCTGAATAGGAAAATTTTATGAATTGTCCTTCTGAACTGTACATATTCTTGTTAACGCACTGTATTCATGGCATTGCTTTTGGAAAAAGAAGTCATTATACGCTTAATAGGGTTTGGATTCTCTTCATCATACAAAGACCAAAGCATTGGGAGTGTTATTGGATAGACTGGCACTTGGTTGCTGGTAGAGAAAGATACTAAAACGTTTACACCAGATCCCCCGTCAAAGCACAGGGTATATATGAATTGAACTTGACACGTTAAATTTATCATAAATGCCACAAGGTGCAGTGAATTCAATATGTTGTTTGCCCTCTGGATTCTTTGTTTCTCGTTGCCCATCTGTATTAGCTTGGTCTTCGTCTATTTAACGATTTTGAATCTATAGATTTATATATTTTTCAAGTAGGTTAATATGTCTATGAATTCATGGGGCGATGATGAGTTGATATTTTATTAAACTGAGAAACATGTAATTCTTTAAATCGGGTATTAGATTTAAGGACCTCTGCTGGATAAATAAGACAGAAACAAAAGGCAATGCTCTTCTGAGTTTGTACAAAATCAAGATGTGAATGGGTCATTGCACCCTCTTAAATTCAAAGTATCAGAGAGGTGTCATGAGTATTTCAGAGATTAGTTTACATACATGGCGGAGACCAGTGAGAAACAACAAATGGAAAGCGCTATGTATGTTGGCATGGTTAATTTGGTTTTCCATACAAGTTTGTCCATGGAACCTGAACCAATGTAACTACCAAGCGATACTTTCTTTGTCATACAGTAGCAGAAGGAGATGATCCAACTGGCCTATATCTGCTGGTTTACTCAAAGCTACCCATCAGAGAGGAAATTATTGCAGCATCGGAGTTATAGAGAATGGACTAGAAAGGGCACTTGAAATGGGCATTGAAAACGTGATAACCTCCAGGTAGTGGAGAGGATTAACCGAGATGTCCAGGGTTGCTATGAAGTAAGACATTACAAAGCTTTTGAGTGGATGCTTTAGTTTATATGTAGATGGTC
>JANQAP020000041.1:1413982-1424621 GCA_026874005.2 Erythroxylum coriaceum | reverse complement strand
TGGTAGCTTAGTCCTTGTATCAGTCCTACGAGGCTATTGCTAATATCAATAAAAATCCTATATTCTCATCCATTTGCCTATCATTTGGTGGAGCGCAAGCTAGCACCACAGGTGTCCACCAAACCGACAGCGGGTCGGAGACCCGTCGACATCTAGCGGTTCGGGTCCACCAACCCGACCAAGGGTGACCGCCATTGGGGTGGCCTGCGACCCACTGTGGTCCGACCCCCAGCACAACCCGTAGTGCTATCATATACACTGTTATATCATCAATGAAAACCAACACCGATTTACTCAAATAATCTTGGAAAATGACATTCATCGAGCTTTCAAAAGGTTGTTGGAGCATTGGTCAATCCAAATGGTATCACCAAGAATTCATAGTGACCTTGATGAGTTTTGAATATTGTTTTGTGGATATCATTGGGATTCATCCTGATTTGATGATATCTAGACCTTAAATATAGGTTTGTGAAGTATTTAGCCCCATCAATTTCATCCAACAAATCCTCAATCAATGATATGCAAAATTTATCTTTAATGGAACGTTTTTCAAGGCTTTATAATCTACACAAAACCTCAATGTACCATCCTTCTTCTCAACTAGAATAACAAGAGAAACAAAGGAACTTACACTTTCTTGGACGATTCCATGCTTTAACATGTCTTCCACCAATTCTTGTACAACCGGCTTTTTGCACACCAGCATATTTGTAAGGCTTTAAGTTCACCGCTTCCACTCCATCTTTCAATTGGATTTTGTGGTCATGTTCTCTGGTAGGTGGTAATCCTATGGGCTTTTTGAAAACATATTCCAACAACACCTACTGCAACTCTTCCTTCTGTTGCTCCAACAATAAACTAGGCTGAATCACACTCACCATATTAGGATTCATTTGTGGATTTGTTTCCCACTTCCTGTATTTTGTGGTAATAACAAGAACTGACATATCACTTCTTTTCCTTGTAGTCCTTTTTCCACATTCCCTCCTTTTACTTTAGTGATTCTTGCGTTCCCTCCCCTTTTCAGCTCAACTGCTTCGCGTTTCCAATTAAATGTCGTCACAGTAATGTTGTAAATACATACTATATCATTGAGAGTAGACAACCATTACACCCCCAACACCATATCACTACCTCCAATGTCAATGACCAGTGCATCCGTAGTAAACTCCTGTTTGCTCATTATAAAGTGAACTTACATCTTTAATTACATTGAAGTTGTAATCCTCCTCCCACCACAGTCATCGATGAATCTATCTCTTTTGTGCCATTTTCAGTTGCATTCATCAATTTTCTATCCACAAAATTATGTGTACTACCCCAATCCACCAATATATGAATGATATTTCCTTTATATCATCTTACTGCCTTCATTTGTTGAAAGTTAGAAGAGTTTGTACCAGCCACTGCCTGTAATGAAATTGTTGGTTGCTAAATATCCTGTTGTTCTTGTTCCATCTCTTCTTCTCCTACATCCATTACATACATCTACATTCTTTTCTTACATTTGTGGCTTGGACTATACTTCTCTTCACACCAAAAGCGCAGGCCTTTAGCTCGCTTTTCCTCCAACTCTTTAGTGCTAGTAATTTTTGTCGATCTTTGTTCACCATTTTGATCTAATTTCCTCCTATAGGTTGTGGCAATAATCCTGTTCCTGGTTTTTGTCCAAATTGTTGGCCACTAACCACTTCAAAGGTTCTTATTCCACCCTATTAGCCCCGTAACACTTTCGTACCACAACTCCATTTTCTGCATCTGTAGCTTTATATTTTCCTCCAATCGCTTCAAATCATGGGAGCGTGTGCCTTTTGTCATCTTTGATGATTCGTGAACTTTGATACCACTTTTTGGAGGATATAGGTTGTTTAAGAAGAGAGAATCGTCAGTTCCTGATAGTCATTTCTCTTTCCTATTGTGGAAAGTCTGCTTCCTCAAAAACGAAGAAAGACTTGTTGGAAATCGCCGGATGGGTTTACCAACCAAGAAAGACATGGGATTGTTGGGCGTAATCTTCTCTTCTCTTACGAGATTTCTAGTTGGATGAAAAGATCGCTCCCCTCTCTTAGTCCGCCCTTCTATCGAGTGGGATAAATGAAGCTATTGGGAATGATGCTGTAATGAGAGAAAGATCCATCCCCTTTCCCTCCCTGTGAAAGAGTGTTCAGTCGTAAGTGCTTCCATGCATGTGGTTGGATAGGCAGACGCAGACTGAATTGCTGGACGTGATCATTGGAAACCCTAATTGCAATTAGTAATTCAAGAAGAACTAACAGTAGAGTCGAGAAAGAAGAAAGTAGAAGGAGAAAAATTATTTGTTATTCTTTGAAAATTTTGTTGTTTTTTGTTAGATGGTTTTAACTACATTCCCATGCGTTACATTCAACCATTTGTTGTATAATACATGTCGCTTACATTAATTTCATTAAAACAAGCTACATCAGTTTTACGTCAGGTATATCACTCCTTGATTACATCATTACTTATTTTCCTTAATCCTTCCCCTGTTCATCGTTTTCATCCTTTCATCAATTCTCTAACTGAACCTCTTATAACAGATTGCGACTAGAAATCTTTGGATTTTGTAATCTGAATTGGGAGTTAGTTACTATGATAACTGTTCTTAGGCTTTGAAGTTCTTTTTGGGTCGTCAAGCATGAGCTTTCTGATCTTGGCATAGTTAAGATGTAGGGCTCCGGTTTTTTGTTGTTTGACGAATAAGTTTCTGTTAGCATCAAACAATGGATCATCTATTTTAACCCACATTATTAAACTTAGGTGGTTATTTTCAAGTGTTTCATGATTTTTAAATTGGTATGTTCTGTAACGTTCTATTTAAGATGTAGTTCAAGTTCTTAGGGGTCGACATCTTCTTCTCCCTATGTTTATGGCCACCACATTTTACGTATTATTTCTCCTTAAGCCAGTACATATGCACATTGACATCTATATTTCTATTCATTAAGCTTGGAAAGAATGTGCATGGTACAACTACTTTGGTATTGGGCCAACTAGGAAGTCTGACAAAGTTTGTCTAGATTTCTTTTCAGCATTGCCAACCCTTAGAGATTTGAACTTGATTCTCTTAAGAAGTTACTTGCAAAATTATTATGCTAGATTTGACCTTTTGTTCATTGACCGTCGTATAAATCTAATGACTTACGCATGCTTGATTCTATTTGATGCAGTTGCATTCTACAATTTAATTAGTTTTATCAAGTCTTCTTGTCTGGCTTGTTCATACTACTTTTTCAGTTGCCAGTCCTTAAAGATTTGAACTTGATCCACTTGATGGTGTTACTTGGAATAGTTTTGGGAATGATTGGAAAATGCTTATGATAGATCTGACTTTGGCCATTGAGTGTATGACTTCCTCCTGTTTGACCCTATATAAGTAGAACAAATTTTTTTCCATTAATTTGAATCCTTTTTTTTATAGGAGCTACACAAGAGGCGCTTAAAAATCAAATCAAAGAATTATAAGAAAATAAAAGGTAACTTATTAATAAATGGCCACATCCTATTGCAAAGCTTGCTACTAGTTATCTGACTTCTTTGTATACCTTTTCAGATGCAAAAGACAAATCTGTTCATGGGCACCGTAAAGATTTAGATGATGAAGACTCAAATCCATCGACTGAAGACTTGGGTGCACCTAACTTGAACAGAAATGATCAAAATTTGTTTGCAAGCCAAGACATCCTAAAAGAATATTGTGCACCAAAGACACGGCATAAATTACATTGGGGGTATGTTTTCTGTTATCAGCTGGCTATTGACGCTTATGCATACAACCCTAACAAGATTCATGGGCAAGTATGGATATCTGATTATTCTATTGTAAATGCATTCTTGACGCGCACATTCTGCCTTTCCTATCGGACAAATGAAACTGTTAGTAATATCTATATCAAACAGGGTACAACAGGATCTGGGATGGGTAATGTAAGAAGTGCAATAATTCCTTTGGTTTAAGAAAGAATGTTCCCGCGAACAGGCAAAACTGGTCTCTGAAAATTGGCAGCGAGTTTCTAATGTGTTCTCACAAAGTACTAGCTGAATCATGAAAGAGATTGCAGGTTATAAGTGAGTGCCTGCTTCTGTTTGATGCGAGTAAATAACGAGATGGTTTCACACTTTTGGAAAGAATATTACTTATAGCCAGATTCTTTAAGTTCCCAGAATGATCACTTTTTTTCGTATAATTGGACACATGTTGTGTAGGCATTATTCTTTCTTTATAACTGCGTTCCATGTTCGTTATTGCATCTCATAGTAAGTGGATGGCACACACTGGAAATGCCCATCACGTGAAATATATATTCACATTGGGAGGAAAGCGTTTGACTAAGTGTTATGGTAGTATTTAAGAGTCGAAGAAGCTGTTCTTTTGCTTTGTATTTCAGTATCTATGAGCAGGACTATATTTCTCGAGTATGCTTTTCCTTTATATTTGGGTACTGGTGTAGAGTTCATCTTTGAGCTGCGTCTGATACAATTTTTCTCTCTCATACATGTGGGCATCATTCACAGGCTTGACACGAAGGAAAGATGGGAAAGAAAAGCCAACATGTAGATGAAGATTATGCCAGCCGCAGCTTCTTTGGCCTTTGACGTTTTGCGAGGTTTGAAGATAGTCTCTAGCACTTAAGTTCAGTCTCTCCTGGATGATGGGATATCGCATGCCAAACAAATAACATCGATGGGGCGCGGTTACTGTATTACCGTTTTTACAAAATGCTGAGAGGAAACTTATTTGTGTTTCACTCAAGAATTGTGTGACGTGTTTTGAATTAAACTGTTAATTTGAAAACAAAGGGCAGTTTCACTGAAGCTGGATACACCCATTATTAACATTGAACAACTTGACAGCAAAATGAGGGACAAAAGTCTTACGCGGGCTGAAGAAGTGAATATTGGCAAACACAAAAAGAACAAGCCGACATAATCTCAACTAAGCTCACTAAACGTAAAGCAGTAATGAGATTATTATCACAAGCACTTCGACCAATATCCATATTAAATGGTTGGGTTAAGGGCGCGCTCTATTTCTTCCAAGGATCGTCCCTTTGTTTCGACAACATTACCTGCTATGTACAACACACCAAGAAGACAGATGGCTGCAAATCCCAAATACACAGAGCTGATTCCAAACTTGTTTACAACGCTCAAGAAATAAAGGCCGATGACGAAATTGGAGGCCTGTTAACCATTAAAAAACCACGGCCATCGTTATTCTTGTATCCATACGATTTTGCACTTCTTGAGAAATAGATAGAATACTCGATATGTTTCTAATTAAATTAACAATTTTCATGCACGTATTGATATTGATTTTCAACTTTCAAGTAAAAATTTTGAGTCATCTACGTTATAGGTCAACAACTTTGTTCATGAATTTTCTTTCTTTTCCTCTTCACCTAAAAGTGGTTTTTATTCTAAGAAAGATCAAAACGTTAGAAGTAACACATCCCTACCGTAGATGAAGGAAACCACTAACAAAAGCTTACATCCCTTAGTACTTACCCAATGCATGCCCAAGGATAAGGCAACTGCTTTTGCTCTGATCCGAGATGCAAATATCTCTGGCAGAAGAAGAGCCGGAACAGGACCGGCACCAAGTGAAAAGGACAACACATAGCTGCATTTATGGCAATATAATAGTACAATTAAAAATCAACGTGGATAAAGGAATCATATAGTGCTGGAGTGGGGAAATTTTATAACTCAAACGGGCATGAAGGGCTCCCAGATTTCAGTTACACATGAATTATTGATGAAGAAGAAACAGCTTCACTAATCTGTGGAAAAGATTTGTTCAACTTACCAAACGGTGCCAAGAACAGCAAGGGTTCCAGAATATGGTGCCAGGACCTTCCAAGTCAAGGACAAGGACAGCAACAACATTGAAGCAGCCTTTGCAAGAAAAGACACCATAGGTCAATATCTAGGATTAAATAGAAGAAGCTGCAAAATGACTGAAATGCCAAGACATAGCTGACATGAAAGGCATTACAAAACAGAGGCCAAGGCCAAACCAGGGCATATCGATGAATTTAACAATGTCTGATCAGTGCCATGCCATTAAAAGAAGACTTCAGAAGAAATAACTACTTCCCGAGGTACAAATAATTTCACAGAATCTTTATTAGTAAGCAGACACTGAACAGCCTACATTGTAAAAGACCCAACAAATTTAACAGCTGAAGCAATCGTAAACTAATGATTTAAATAATAAAATAATGTCAATATTCTTGAAATCAAGTCAACAAATTTTGCACCAAAAACATCCCTACCATTCCACAAAAGCTTGTGATGAGAAGACTTTTCCTCCCCTGTTTGTCCATTAGAGACGATGCAATGGTCGTCCCTGAAATTGATTGCAAAATAACAAGTTATGAAAAAGATCTGGTTTCTGATTTATTTATTGCAAAAGAAGATACAACATTACCGAAAACATTTGATGCACCAACAAGAGCACTTGCTGCAACATCAGATACGATCCCAACACTTCGAAAAACAGCTGTTGAATAATAGACAACAGCGTTTATTCCAGCCATCTGTTGGAAAAAGAAAAGTGCTACTCCAACACTAACAACTGCATCAAAGTAAACAAGATTAGAAAAAGATAATTACCATTGATACTATGAAGTTGATATAAGCAATAATACAAGTATATGAAATTTGTAAGGACTCTTTACTATAAGCAATGATATCAGTTTATGAACTTGTAAGAAACTTTTTACAATGGAATTATGACATAATAAAACTTTAATATTAAAAAAGCACAAACATAAATTCTGGTGCAGAAAGATATAGAAGTTCCAGGCATTTACTCCCATTAATCAGCAAAAATGGTTGGTTGTTAGGACCAATGTGGTCGAGGGAAATTCAGGAAGGGGGGAGAATAACAAAGGCGTAAATAAGCCTAGGATATGGAGAGTATACTCGAGGAGAAAGAAAGAGGGGGCAAAGAGGAGTGAGTTAGTTAGTTAGTTAGTGGCTAAGTTGGCACAAGGGCTAGGTGGTAACAGAATGGCCTTAGTAGGTAGTTTTGAGGCAAAGAGGGAGAGGGGAGAGGGGATTGGAAAGTAAGAAGAGAGATATTGTAGACAGAAAGAATTTCCTTCTTGCTGAGGAGCATTTCAGCTCTGGAAGGGGTGTCTTGTGGAATAACCCTTGTAATAGCAGTAGAGTGCCTTTTATCTGTTCAATAACATACACTTGCCCTATTTTATAAAGCTAGAGATCTATCATTGGTTCAACCTGCCAGATATAGGAAGGAAGGATCAGTTTTCTTTTAGGGAACTAAGAATTTAAAAAGATCAACATCAATGCTACCAAAGATGTCTGATAGAGTAGATTTGCTAGAATCTCGTATGGCTAATCTGGAGGCTAGAGTCGAGGCTATTCAATCGTCTATGAGGATGGCAATGGGGGAAATGCAGTGAGCTTTGCTGCTGGAAATGAGCAAGATGATGGGTAAGAGACCAAAAGAAGGACAGGGGAGTGATACCTCAAAAAGGGGGCAAACTATGGCTAGTGAAAGGATTAATCAGCATCCTCAACAAACCACTCCGATGGAGCATTACTCTAATAATATGGAGGAATATAGGATGTCGGTACGTAAGGTTGAACTGTCCATATTTGATGGGTCTGACCTTGTGAGGTGGATTACTAGAGCGGAAGTATATTTTGAGGTTCATAATACCTCAGAAAAGGTGAAAATCAAACTGACTCTCCTAAGTATGGAAGGATCAACCATTCATTCGTTTAACCTTTTGAGAGAGACGGAGGTAGAATTGAATTGGGAAAATTTTAAGAGAGTTTTAATAGATCGATATAGAGGGAGGCAGTTTGAGAATCCATTCGAAGAACTTTCGAATTTGCTGCAAACTGATACAGTTGAAGGATACATCGAGGCCTTTGAATTCATATCGTCGCAGGTGGGTCGTTTATCGGAAGAACAATTTATGGGATATTTCATGAGTGGATTGCGATCGGATATCCAGAGGAGGGTAAGTACGTTCGGTCCAATGAATAGGTACCAAATGATGAAAATCGCAAGGGCCATAGAAGAAGAGGTGAACGGAGAGCAAGGAGGTATCGAGAACTTGGGTTCTCGACATCGTGCATGGACTCAAAACCGAGAGAGTAATTTTAGGGGTAACTTTCGGGTCAACCCGAACCATAAGGAGTCGGATTGCACAAGCCCAATGGGTCGAGTGAGAATTTTTGGTGGATTTGCAGTGGGTAGAACCCGGGACACATCTGGATACCAACCCGACTCCCATGCACAGAGCAGAGTTGTAGCACCTTCCATGGCAGCACCGATAAGGAGGCCTGAGGGAGAAAGGAGGGTGTCGACAGAGAGAAACAGGGGGTTGCGTCACATTTCCTACCAAGAACTCATGGATAGAAAGGCCAAAGGCCTTTGTTTCTGATGTGGGGAGAGATTCCATCCACTACATCAATGTTCGGAGAGACATCTAAGGTTACTGGTTCTGGATGACAATGAAACATTGAATGAAGATGGGGAAATAATAGCTATGGAGGCAGATATTGATGAGGAAGGCGATGTAGCTTTAGAATGCAGAACCATGGTAGTGTTTGGGGTTAATGAAGCAATGGTATCTGAAACTAAAACCATGAGCCTAGAAGGAAAATTACACGGGGTTCCCATTGTGATTTTGGTGGATAGTAGGGCAAGCCACAATTTTATTTCGACTGAATTAGCTAGTGACCTTCGGTTAACGATAGAGTTGAAAAAGGCCTTGGGAATCAGATTGGGTGATGGCCATAAGGTAATTACTAAAGGAAGGTGTATAGGGGTTCCTATTCGAATGGGTGAGTTGACCTGGAAGATCGATGCTTATGTACTAGATTTAGGAGGAATGAATGTGATTTGCGGGGTTGCTTGGTTACAGATATTCGGAAAGGTCATCGTAGACTGGAAGGAGAGACCATGCAATTCCAACATGAAGGACAAAAGGTGGAGTTGTGTGGCAATGCAGAAACAAAGGCAATACAGAGAAGAGGAAGTGTGTACCCTGAGGATTTGGTATCCTTACACAGTCTTTTGGCAACCTTAAGTGGTAATTTCCAATCAGTTGAAGGAATGGCTATAACAGGGGAACAACAGACTCAGTTTAACAGAAAAGAAGAGCAAGAGCTGAACCTGGTGTTGAACCAATTTTCAGAGGTGTTCCAAGAGGTTCAACGGTTAACTCCCTAAAGAAACCACTCTCATTTTATTGTTTTACAGCAAGGACAAGATCCAATAAGTGTGAGATCGTATAGATACCCACACCATCATAAAGATGAGATTGAAAAACAGGTTCAGCTAATGTTGCAAATAGGCATCATACGTCCTACTTCCAGTGCTTATTCCAGTCTGGTAATTTTAGTCAAGAAGAAAGATGCTTTATGGCAAATGTGTGTAGATTATAGAGCCCTAAATAGGGCCACAGTACCAGACAAGTATCCTATTCCAGTAGTGGATGAACTCTTAAATGAGTTGCACGGTGCTTGTTTCTTCTTTAAATTAGATCTCAAATTTGGGTATCACCAAATTAGGTTCCAGAATGAGGACATCAACAAAACGACTTTCCGAACACATGATGGCCACTATGAGTTCTTAGTAATGCCGTTTGGATTGACCAACGCACCAATTACGTTTCAGTTCGCAATGAATGACATTTTCAGGCCCGTCCTTAGAAGGTTTGTTATGGTTTTTTTTTATGACATTCTGGTATATATTGTTGATTAGAATACTCATCTTTTGCACTTAGCAAGTTTCTTGGAGATCTTAAAAAGGAATCAGCTTGTGGTTAACAAATAGAAGTGCAATTTTGGAAGGCGAACAGTGGAATATTTGGGTCATGTTATTTCCGGAAAAGGAGTAGCTGTTGATCCACCAAATGTTTCAAGTATTGTGAACTGGCCTATTCCTCGAAATGTTAACGGGGTGAGGGGATCTCTTGGGTTGACTGGATATTACCGAAAGTTCATTATGAACTACGTTAAAATTGCAAAACCACTCACCGAACTAACAAAGAAGGAAGGGTTTCGTTGGAACTCAGCAGCTTTAGAGTCCTTTGAGGCCTTAAAAAAGGCATTGACTACTTCTCCGATATTAGCTCTACCAAAATTTTCCCAATCTTTTGAGGTTGAATGTGATGCTTCGAGCAAGGGGGTAGGTGTGGTTTTGATGCAGAATAGGATGTCGATAGCCTACTACAGTAAGGCTTTTTCAGAGAGAAATCTTTGTAAGTCTGCTTATGAGAAGGAATTAATGGCATTGGTGTTGGCGGTGCATCATTGGCGTCACCATTTGCTGGGCAGATTATTTGTGGTGTATTCAGACCAAGAAGGCCTTCGCCATTTGTTGCAACAGAGCGTGTCTACTACAGATCAACAATGCTGGAGCTTTTGGGTTATCATTTTGAGGTCATTTACAAACCGAGACTAGAAAACAAAGCTACTGATGCGTTGTCACGGGTGTATGAAGAAGGAGAGCTAAAAAGCATCATTTCTTACCATCTGTGGGCTGATGGCCGAATCCTCCAGCAGGAGGTGCACCAAGACCCTATATTGAGTGGCATTATAAGGGATCTGCAGCGGGATCCAACCTCTA
>JANQAP020000041.1:1349389-1371654 GCA_026874005.2 Erythroxylum coriaceum | reverse complement strand
AAGAATGTCATGAATGCATGTACAGACATTTTTCATGTGCACATATCACTGTTCACAAATGCATGAGTATGAGATGTATTTTTCTAATCTCTCCGATTAATCTCTCGTGTACCCATTTTGTATAATTCAACCCGTTATCTGGAAACGGGATGTTACATTTCTGGTGAAGTTTAAGGAAGATGAGGATTATTTAAAAGCATTAACATAAGGACCTTGGATAATCTTTGGACAAGCTTTGTCAGTGCAACGATGGATTCCATCTTTCCATCCCTCCCAAGGCCAAGCTCACCATGTGGTGGTGTGGATAAGGTTCCCCGACCTATCCATTACACGGTATCATCCTCAAATCTTAACAGTTTTAGGGAACCTTGTAGGGACGACTGTGAGAATTGACGAAGCAACACTACAGACATATAGAGGGAAGTATGCAAGGCTAGCGGTTGATGTTGATCTCAGCTCTCTGTTGCGTCACAATGTGGAGTTAGACGGTGAAACTCTTCTGGTTGCATATGAAGGACTGCCTCCAATTTGTTATTCGCGTGGAAAAATAAACCATGACACAGCAACATTTCCCCAACGTCCATCAGGTTCCTCAGAAAATAACACTTAGGCTGGAAGTGCAGGACTGTTGGTGGCGTCGACTACCACACCAGTCACGGACGGGAAGACAGTTGCAGATAACTCCAACAGGTATGGTCGTAGGTTCAGAGGAGAAATGGCTGTCCTTTCACCCAACGTTCTACTCCGACTATAACATGTCCCAATTCGCATAAATTAATTAAAGATGGTAGTGACAGAGAGGTGACGCCTAGGGGGGTCGAGGTTCACACTATTGAATGCACAAGAGACAGTGGATAATGATACTGAGGCACATCAGGCGGCCCCACAAGTAAGCAATCCCTTTAGGCTTGGACAGAGATTAAACGTGGCTACAGTAATCATAAAGGTAAACAACCTCATCAAGGGCTAGTTTTTAAGGCCTCCAGGCCCAAACAACATTCTAGGTGGAATTCCCGAGGACCATTGATCGCCCCAATTCAGCCAACCTGGGAAGAAAGCTCCCAAGTTAGGCATATACAGGAACAAGGGCTGCCTACTGCCCCTCCAATCCAAATGCAACCATCCTCTAGGAGAACCATTTAGCCGTTGAAATTCTGTCCCACACAGAAATGATTTGCGATAGCTAAATTCTCCGAGAACAGGCTCCAGTTGTTGAGGCGAGTCTCCAACTTATGGAAGGAGTCGAGAATCAGGAGGTGAGTAGTTTTTTCATCGAAGGCACAGAAGTCCCTCCAACCGAACCTCCAGATCTGGGTACCCAGACAGGTGACCCGGTGGCCTTAGATCACATGCAGACTAAGGAGGAAGGTGCTCCGAAGAATTAGGCCGTAGACAATTTAGCAGACCCCGCAGGAGGTACAGTTTGATTACAGTCGTAAAGTAGAGTCGTTTCCTTATTTTATTATGTCAATTTTCATTTGGAATTGCCAAGGCGCAGGAGGACCTAGATTCTTAGCCATCCTGCATAATTATTTGTGTACTATTAAGCCTAGTATTCTCGTTTTACTAGAAACCAATATTAGTGGTTCGCGGGCCAACACGGTAGTCCATTCGTTGGGGTTTGATTTCTCCTTTAGAGTAGAAGCTTTTGGTTTTTCAGGAGCGATTTGGCTTTTCTGGAAGTCAGATTTTGATATTTCGATAGTCATCGCTCATCGCCAGTTTATTCATACCACCATAAAACATGCTTCGTGTGTTTTCGATTTTACAGTGGTCTATGCAAGCCCGCAAATCGCTTCTCAAACCTTTCTATGGCTAGTTTTAAGTTGGATTGGTCGATCTACACATAGACCCTAGCTTGTAGGATGGGATTTTAATGCAAAACTTGATTAATCGGATAAACGTAGGGGGTTCGGTCTACGAGAGTGGTGAATAAAAAATTTCAGGACTGGGTCTACGGGTGTGGGCTTTATAACCTGGGATTCATTGGCTCTAAATTTACATGGCATCGCTTGGATCGTGTTTTTGGCTCAATAGCATGGCTCCAGGAGTTCCCTCATACAGTGAATCAACATCTGCCCTTTCTGGGGTCAGATCATCATCCTTTACTACTACACCTTCATAGACAGAATCTTAGGGCATCAGGAACTACTATTTTTAGATTTCAGAATGCTTGGCTCACCCACCCCAGGTTTGAGGATGTCGTAGCAGAGCATTGGCTTCCAGCTGAAGAGACGATGAGTAAATCACTTGAAACCTTCTCCAAGCATCTGTTAAGATGGAATCAGCAAGATTTTGGTCATATTTTTTATTGGAAAAAACAACTTTTAGCATGGTTGGCAGGCATTCAAAGGGCCATGACGGTCAATAACGTGGACTCGTTATTAGCATTGGAGGACAAACTGAGTGAGGATTTGACCTAAGTACTGTGTGAGGAGTCTTTGGCACTAGCGTGCCCATTGCTAGTGGATCTCGAAGGGAGATCGAAATATAAAGTACTATCACACCCTCACTCTTGCTCGAAGGAAGAAGATAAAGATCGATTGGCTTACGGATTCTACTGGATCCCTGATATCGGATCCAATTCAACTGGGTCTGATCGCCAGGAACTTTTTTGTTAAACTCTACACTACCAATGAAGGCCCTTCCCATAGTTTTCCGCTCTATGGCGCTTTCCATCCGCTCATAGAAGCTGGGATTCGAGATCTTAACTTGCCGGTCCATGAGATTGAAGTCAAGAATGCAGTTTTTGATATGAATCCTAACAAAGCCCCGGGCGTTGACGGGTTTAATGCTTTATTTTTCCAAAATCAATGGAGACATGTTGGCCCTAAAGTAGTGGAATACATGCAGGGGGTGTTTAGTCTCGAAAGGTGGGAAAAGGAGTTAAATCACACCATTCTAGTTTTGATCCCAAAAATCCCCTCCCCATCTGGTATGGCTCACTTCTGGCCTATTAGTCTCTGTACTGTGCTCTATAAGATTATTTCTAAAATTATTGTTAATCGTCTTAAGAATCAGATGGCGCATCTAGTTGAGGAGACGCAATGCAGCTTTATTCCTGGCCGACACATCACAGATAACATTATAATAGCTCAGGAGGTGATCCACTCGATGTGTAAGGAAAAGGGAAAGACCGGTTATTTTACGATCAAAGTTAACTTGGAAAAAGCTTATGACAGAATTCGTTGGCATTTTATTCATAACACACTGATGGACATCGGTATCCCCGCAAACCTCCTCAGAGTCATTATGCAATGTGTCACGATGGTTACAATGTAAGTTGCTTAGCAAGGCACTTGTACTCAGCCCTTCAGTCCATCGCAGGGTATTAGGCAAGGAGATCCTCTTTCGCCTTACCTTTTCGTTTTGTGCATGGAGCATTTAGGCTATCTAATCTCGCAGGCGGTGGCGCAAGGCATCTAGAAACCAATAAAGATGAACTTAACAGGGCCTCCTATATCTCATCTCTTCTTTACTAATGACCTCTTTCTCTTTGCTGAAGCTACAGAGTCCCAAACGCATATAATTGCTAGAATTTAGAAGGTGTTCTGCAATGCTTCAGGATAGAGAGTCAACCTGGAGAAAACTACGATTTTTTTCTTTAAAAACGTCTCCCATACCGTTGCTTGCAGGCTCAGCCAAATCTTGAACATCACAAGTACGACCAATTTGGGAAAGTACCTAGGAGTTCCTTTGATTCATGAGCATACCATGAGGAGCATCTACCAGCATATTTTGGATAACGCTTGCAAGAAACTCTCAGGCTGGAGGGCTAAGATGTTATCTTTAGCGGGGAGAGTAACATTAACTCAATCAGTTATTGCAGCTCTTCCCATTTTCACAATGCAAATAGTGAGGCTCCTGAGACAACTTTGCGATGATTTGGAGCACATCATGCAGCATTTTATATGGGGCTCAATGGCTGAGTACAGGAAAATCCATCTCGTCAAATGAGAAGCAGTGTGCCAACCCAAAAAAGTAGGGGGCCTAGGATTAAAACGCGTCCGTTCTTCTAATGATGCTCTCCTGACTAAACTGGGCTAGGCTTTAATTATGAAACCTACAGCTTTATGAGTCAGACTTTTAAGAGCTAAGTATCATTTAGACCCTTTACGTATCCTTGTCAATCTCGATAGGGCAAAAGCTTCAGTTCTTTGGAGAGGCATCTCTGCTTATTGGCAATTTGTTCACCAAGGCATTAGGTGACACTGGGAACAGGGAGGAATGTCTTATTCTGGTTGGACAATTGGGTGCATGATTGGGGCCCATTAATTTCAGTGGTTACCTCCCCAATTCCTGAAAGCATTTTGTACGCCACAGTTGTAGACTTCACAAATGATGCAGGCATCTCGCAGTGGCATCTCTTCCAACAGTATCTCCCGTCCACAGTCTGCATGGATATAAGGACTATCCATCCCAATCGGGCTAACCCGGTGGATGATACCATCATATGGGGGCTAACAACTCATGGTAGGTTCACCACAGAGTTTGCCTATAAGTTAATTGAAGGTACTTCCATACCTGAGGCTAGTAAACATTGGGAGTTAATCTGGAAATGAACAGGACCTCAGCGGATCAGGGCCTTCCTATGGCTAATGACGAAACAGAAGTTATTGACTAATCAACAAAGAGTGGCTAGACAACTCACAATGGATAACATGTGCCATGTTTGTGGGTATGAGGAATCAACCTTGCATGCCATTCGGGATTGCATATACGTGAAGGCTTTTTGGTGTAAATTCTCCCCAGAAGTGGTTGACACGGAATTTTTTCAACTAGATGTGGGGAGATGGGTGCAATCCAATCTTCTGAAGCAATCATATGTCCAGCAGTTTCAATGGCCTACAATCTATGGAGTAGTCTGCTGGTTCCTTTGGTATTGGCGTAACGACAACATATTTGAAGATGATTTTGTGTGGCCTGAAGACAGAACTAGGCCAGTAATGGACTACGTACACTAGATAGTAAGGGCACAGATTATGGAAAGCGCTGTCTTTAGGGACCAGAGATTACTAATAGGACACCTTACAGGTTAGACAAAACCGATAGAGGGCTGGGTCAAGCTAAATACTGATGGCGTGGTTAAGCATGGGTGTAGCATTACAGCCGTAGGTGGTCTGATTAAAGGTTGCCACGGACACTGGTGTGGGGGATTCCTCCATCACATTGGCCGAGGCTCGCCTTTAGCTGCCGAACTCTGGGGAGTCCATTCAAGACTGACCCTAGCCTGGACACTTGGATATCGACGAGTGATTGTCGAAGTGGATTCTCTGGAGGTGATCAATATTCTTTCCTCTTCCGTTCCACCTTCGGCTGAGTATTACTTTTTGGTGACAGGTACCCATGGCCTAATACACCGAGATTGGGAGGTGAAAGTCCAACACGTGTATTGTAAAGGGAATCAGTGTGCAGACAGTCTAGCATCGCTTACAACGATATCCAGCCCAAACCTTCATATTCTACAGGCGCCTCCGGCAGTCATCATAGATCACCTCAACCGTGATAAGCACGGAACTTAGTACCGTAGATCTCTGAGTTAGCTAGGGAGTTAGATTTCTTTTGTTTGGTTTTCCAATGTATATAAAAAAAGGATGGTGTGTGCAAAACACATTCTAGTGATCCCTTTTTCTGTTTTATTTTTAAATTTATTTTAAGCCTTTCTTTTAATTAAATTAGTTTAATTAAGATCTAATTAGTTTAAATTTCTAATAAATTTAGAGAAGTCTTTTCTAATTGTTCTCTAAAGGGGTAAATTTTATTAGGAACATTGTGGAATTTATTTTAATTTTTCAATAGTTGAATTATTAAATTAAATTAGTTATTAAATCAATAATTAGAATCAAGTTAACGTTTTAAAGGAATTTCTTTCAAAATTCAATTATATTAGATATAATTAGAAAACTAAGATTATATAAGTTTTTATAAGACCTAAACTTTTGAAGTTTTTAAATCTTTCAATTAAATATTTAGTACATATTAAGAACGTGATATTTGCCTTCTATTATTTGAGAATAAAACCATATTTCTGATTATTATAAGAATTGTTAAGTTACTTAAGGTCCTTTTAACTCAAATATGTTTTATCTTAAATTGATTGGTCCTACTTAACTATATTTGTATGATTTGGATGAGTGATTCATGATTATATAAATTTAGAGGCATGGTTAAAAATAATATATAAGATATATTTTGACAAAAAGTTGTCACCTAATGGATCTAAGAGTTATACAACATGTGATTGATATGAATGTTACCTACCTAATTTAAATTTATTTGATTTATTAAGTAGCTCAAGATCAACTTAGTTTAAATATCATCTTAGCCTACTAGAAGATTTTTGATAATATTTAGGTTTAATAGTAAGGGCTATTATTTTGAATAAAATAGTGGAAGTAACCATATATTTATTAAAGTCCTTATTTTATTTAGTTTTGTAGCATAAACTAATACTTACTCTTCTATGTATTTTTTATCATTAGATAAAATGAGTATTAATTTATCCTTGAGGAGCATTATGGATGCTAACAAGTTTATTGGACCAAACTTCTTAAATTTGTTTTGTAGCTTAAGAATTGTTCTCACACAAGAAAAGAAGTATGTTCTTGACACTCTAATTATACTAGAGCCTATTTCAGATGCAACTGATGAAGCCTGGGAGAGATATCAACATAATATTATTGATGATGTTAAACAAGCTACATTGTTAGCCAGTATGTATCCTAAGTTGCAGAGGCTGTATGAGAACATCGATGCTCCTACTATGATTTTACATCTTAAGGAGTTATCTGGTGTACCAAGGTAGGGTGGGGAGATATGAGACTTCTAAAGCATTATATCAATGTCAAATGGCAAAAGGATCTTCAGTGGAGCTACATATATTGAAGATTATTAGCTATATGAAAAAATTAGGCGGATTAGGTTTTGTCATGGACTATTAGTGAAGCATTGATTTGGTGTTAAAATCTTTTAAGCTTTTCACTATTCACTATGATATTCCATATGAACCAAAAGGACATGTCATTCCTGAATTGCTAAATATGCTTAAGACTGTAGAGGGATGCCTTAAAAAGGAACCCGATTATGTTCTTAATATGGAATCTTTTAAATGCAAGAAAAAGGGCACTAAGAAGAATAAAAATAAAATGTTTCTAACTAGTGGAGGTGTCTAATTCATCATTTATGTCATCTTTGGATTCCTTGAGCAATACACCCCTCTTTATTGGAGCCATTTCCTCTTCATAGAATTCATTAGTTAGCATTTTATATAAGAGAAGTGATTAGATAAACTCTTCCAATGGCAAGGTGATTAATTTCTTTTTAAATGGTTGTCACCTTTTCCTTAATCCTTTAATACCTAAGTAAAATTTATACTAATTCACTGTTAGAAGAAGTATTACCAAGATCTTTAAGGGCATTAATAATGTAAATAAAAAAGCATATATATTAAAAATAAAGTCATTTTAAACATAAAATAACTCATATTGATGAACTAATAAACTATTTTTTTCTCTTTTTTACTTGTGTAATGTCTTTATATGTTACTTGAAGTATGTATCATCTTATAGAATGTTTCACACTTAGACACCCTATTTAATTCATTTATAATAAGAGCATAAACACAGAATATTCACTCCTTTTTTTATTTAATATAACAAACCTTTTGTCATTATTGCTCTAGTCATTTATATTCTTTAATACCTTACGAATGAGAGCATGACTAGCCAAAATAGGAGATTTATTACATATGGACTTCGATCAATTACAAAAGTTAGAGTTTGTAAAGATTTGGAGGCAAAACACTCATCTTTGGTTGAACACGACACATACGAGTATGTCTTAGCCTGTACCCCTCCTTCGATGTAGGACTTAAAGTTTTAGGAACAATAAAGTTTCCAACACAAACATGGCCTTGGCTGTGTCTATCTTTTTAAAGTTACAAACTATCCATAATCTTCACATAAGTGTATCCCAAACTATGTCTAAATTCAGAAAGTTATAGGACGATCTATAATCTTAGACATGAGAGTGTCCCAGATCATGTTCAGTAACGTCAAATTATCTATAACCAACATAGCATAGCCCACATTCATGTCTAAGATCTTGCCTACTCAAAACTCTAATTTTTATTTAGTATTTAAGGCATGTTTCTTTTCAATTAAAAATGTTTTAAATATATTTGTTTACAAAGAGTTTATCAATTAATTCTTTTTTTATAGCATTCAAATACTATACAAATTTGGTTCTTGATTCTTTACTTTTATACATTTATTTTAGCTTTCTTAGCTTTGATTCAAACTTAGTCGTAAGTTCTTTAGAACATATTTTTAAATGGGTTCACATAAATTGGCATAAGAGCTTGGCTCTAAATTAAGTACTGTTATCCTTTTTATTTTCATATCATTTAATTTTATTCTTTGTTTAAGAGAATAAAAGTCATGTTTCTTGTGATTTTTTCATTATATTACATCATATTCTTATCAAGCTGTAATAAAATTTTAAAATTTGTCATCTTCTTGCTTTTAGAGTTTGTCTATCTCTACTTTTATGGTAAGGTTTATTCTTTGTTTAATTACTTCATTTCATATCATTCATACCAGATTATCTGTGTGATTATAAAAAGTAAAGACAGGAAAAAAAGTAGTGCAGGAAGGATTACCTTAAGAAAATATTTCTAAACATAATTCGAAATTCTTACTAGCCTTTGTTTTATTTAATTTTCGTATTTCTTTATTAACCTATGATTTATTGTTGTTTCTCTTTTTGACTAATAATTCTTAGAATTTTGGACTTTACAACGTTTAATTCTTGTTTGAGTTTGTTTAGTTCTTTAAAGAACTTGTAAAGTAAGCAAAGGGTAAACAAAAAAAAGGCAAGAGAGCATGAGATTAACATCAAGAAAAGTCAAATAAGGAATGAAATATGAGTGGTTTTTAATCTTTAAGAGTAAACACGTGTGGGAGTGTATGGGAAACTTTTTTTAGTATTATTTTTTTTGTAGCATTCAAATATATCTTCTAAAGGCATTTCATCACCAAATTATGAGGAGAAAAATTACTTGTACTTTATACATGCTATGTAATAATAGTTTGAAAGAATGAATATGATGTATACTAAGATGAGGGAAATGATGGACAAGCAATCGCGATAGATTATTGAATTATAAGGGAGATGATAACCCTAAGTCTATAATAAGGGAAAGTGTAACTGAACAGGTTGTCAAAGCCCTTAAAAATAATCTTTGATTTACTAACTTTTGTAGTAGTCATAAAAGCAGGTCGAATCCCAAGAAAATTAAAAACTAGTTTCTTAATTTCAATTGATAGAATAAAATGAGGGTTTGGTTAATTAATTAATTACCTAAAATTAACCAGGAAAAAAATAGCTAAGTATAAAATGTGAAAATTTGAAATTTACTTAACCCTAATTCAAAGGAAAGATCACATCCAATTGTAACTTTGATCGCTGGTCTAAAAAGAATATATTTTTACAATTTAAGCAGTTAGTTTGAAACTTATTAGAACAATCATGATATGTCTCAATTTTCATAAATTAATTTATTCAAACTTAGCTTTCAAACCAAAATTTACTATTAATTGATTAGGTATGATAACATTTTGTATCGATTTAATCATTTCAATAAGCTTAATAGAAATGATAACATCCTGTATCGATTTAATCAATGTAATAAGCTTAATAAAAAAGATTAAACCTTATATTAAATAATTATGATAGCTATAACTATTCAATTAATTTTCTTGTTTCTCATCAGTTAAATATACAAATACATAAATAACCTACTTACTACTTGTATCAATCATTCAAGACAATTATGGATCGCTGAACACATAGATGACCATAAAATAATCAATATTGAATTAATTTGTTAGATCAATCAATAGTAATTACTTATGAAATTAAAAATAAGAAATAAGAGATATTTGCATTAATATAAAAATATTGGTTTAGAACAAAACCTACAAAGTTATAATTAGAGTTTTAATTCCTCTTAAATTAAAAAATTCAAAATTATCCGCATATAACTATAATTTCACACCAAAGATAGATGAAAGAAGAAAAAAAAACAAAAGAAATGCCAAAGGGAATAATGAGAAAGTGTGGATAACATTTTCTTCCTCTTCTTCTTCTACCAAAAAATCTAACTTCTTTTAATATTCCTGAGATAATCTTTTAAACAATCAAAATCCCTACATAATGGGGCTAGGAATAAGTCTCCTAATCGAACTGAACTTCTTAGAGTGATATGGCTCTAAGTATGCTTTAGCAATCTGTCATCTTTGACTTTATCTTTCCAAAATTTTTTGTTTGACCAACGATGCTCCAACGAGATGTTTAAAGCAAAATTTGGTCTAATCTCCACTTATCACCTTCTAAAATAAAAATTAAAATTAAAATTTACCAATTTAGCATCAAAATCAACTCAAAACAAAAGAGATAAGCTTAATTAATATAATATACTCACATCTTATAATTCAATATATAAATCATCCTTTTAACAGCCTCTCATCCTCTTTCATGTCATCCAAAAATATCCCAAAAGTTAATATGGATTAAAGATTTAAGATAAATATGGATTAAAGATTCAAGATAAAATAACAATTAAGAAAATAAGCATTCACAGGGAAAATTTTTAGAATGAAAATATAATATCTCATCAATTCCATCAAAATCAAATGAAGCAAGACTTGATACCCTCTTATGTATTTCACTCTATACACTTAAAGTATTTAGTATTCATTAAGCTATTGAATCAAAATATAGCAAGTTATTTTCATAAGCTAGCTCATGAATCACATCTCCACCACTAACAAATGTGAATTTAATGCATAAATCAAAGGAACTTGAAAAAATTGCATTGTGGCTTAAGTAAAGGTATGGAAAAGAAGGAAATTTCACTCAAATCAGTCCAAAATTCACTCGATTTAAATTACATACCTTTAATCATAAGATCATCAATTTTCCTTTTTTTACTTTACTTCTTCTTTATTCTATTAAAAAATGAGAAATAAAAATATTGCAACTTGAATAAACTATTTACTTTTCTTGGAAATATTTAAAATCTTATGCAAATAAGTTTTATACAATTCTTTCAATTTAGGGGCTCAAAATTATTAAAGAAATCAAGGAAAAGAAAGGTAAAGTGGCTAGTAACAAAGTTAATATGCAAAAAAAAAGAAATTTCAAGGCTTAAAGATGATAAAAATTAAACTAGGCTTTTATAGATTAAAAATGGTTATACCTACGTGCCTTTATTATTAAATTCACTAAAAATGTGATCTCAAAATGTATACAAGAGCAATTTCTAGCATAAACAAGTCATATTTGATAACACACACCACAAAGAAAAATGTATGAGCACAAATGTAAGGAATTGCTCTTAGGCTCAAAAGCTTACATAAGTGTTAAAATGCATCAAGTTTTGCACATCCTTATTCATTAAAACTAATGAGATGTTTTAATTAATTTAAAGAAAAACATCAATGCTTGTACAAAACTAAAGATATTGCTGATAAATAGCAATACATCTTGTTCATTAACATCTCAAAAATATTCTGTCATAATTACGGCAGTCTCTTATGCATTAAAATTCAAAACAAAAATTATATCCAAGCTTAAAAACTATTTCTAAACAATAATAAGAAAATTTTAGGCTGTTACGAGGACTAATGAACATATAAATTATAGTATTCACGAGTCGAAGCACAAATCACAAATTTTACCAAAGAAAAATAAAGACTTAGTTGAACGTGGTATATGCACTATCTCTCACCCACCTAAATCATATATCATCCCCAATGTATCCATAAGATGCTCACATTCTACAAAATTAATTAGCATAAAATAAGTTAGAGATTAGAATACTCCACCAAGTTATGAGAATCTTAAACAAAATGCACTATGGTGTAGTGGACATGGAGGTGTAACCCCTATAAATTGGAGCAAAGCATTCAAATTCCTCTCCATTTTATAAATATTATGTTATAACCTCTCTAGTCGAAAATAATACTTATGTCAGATCAGTAGTGCTAAAAGATATAAAGGTTGATGAACATCCTAATCATCTTATTAATGTGATGGACAACTTCTTTGGAGATGATCATGTGAGACAAAATAAAACTCTCTTTTGTTTTCCGATCAATTTCATCCTGCTCAAACATGCACTTTAGCTATTCAGGCATTCTTTCGATTGGTAGTAATGGTCGACACAATCTCAAATTACTTTTCGTCAATTAGATTATGTATAGATTTAGCTCTTGTTGCTATTTTTTGGTACCTTTTATTATTCCCATAGCTACAATAATACTACTAGGAGGAAGACAGACGTGGAATGATAAACTATAAGGAGCTAAACTTGTGCTTAGAAATCAATTGGAGTGAGTAATTACTAATATAACATTTAGGATTGTGTGGTGCTTGCTTGGGTCTGGTGGAGTTAATGTGGCACTAGGAGGAAGACAGACATGGAATGACAGACTGCAAGAAGCTGAAAATGTGCTTAGAAATCAATTGGAGTGAATAATTACTAATATAACATTTGGGATTGTGTGGTGCTTGCTTTGGTCTGGTGGAATTAGTGTGGTTCAGCATCACTGGTTGGCTGTTAGACTAGTTCAAGAGACTAACAGGACATGTGTTGTGCAATCTAAGATAATGGTGGGATACTACTTGGTGGAACTAGATGCAAGCAGGCAAGTGGGAGCTGAACAATATTGGTGTTTTGTGCTAGTCACCTAGAAAACTTCTCGAGGATTAGGATGCTGGTATAGGTGGCAGTTAAGCCTGGGAGTGGCCCAATATGGCCCAACTCAAAGTCAACTGGCCTAATTTAGTTTAGTCGGGCTTGGGGCCTGGCTTGGGATTTTTTAGCCAGAGCTTAGCCTAGCCTGAAGAGTGAAAGTTTTAGAAAAATGATGTTGTTTCATGTAACATCCCAGATCACTCGCTCATAGATATTGCCCGCTTTGGGCCTTGGCCCAACCAAGCCATCACGGTTTTGCTCTTCCCACCCTTTGAGAAAACGCATCTTTGAGGGAGAGATTTCCATAACCTTATAAGGCATGCTTCGTTCCCCTCTCTAATTGATATGGGAATCTAACATTCCACTCCCCTTGGAGGCCCAGCGTCCTCACTAGCTCACAGGCCTGGATCCACCTCCCTTGGAGGCCTAACATCCTTACTGGCACACAGGCCTAGATCCACCTCACTTGGAGGCCCAACATCCTTACTGGCACATCAGCTCGGGTACTGTTTATGATACCATTTGTAACAGCCCTGGACCACCCCGCTTATGGATATTGTCCTCTTTGGGCCTTGGTCCAGTCAAGCTCTCACAGTTTTGCTCTTCTCACCCTTGGGAAAATGCGTCTTATAAAGGAGATGCCTTATAAGGCCTACTTCGTTCCCCTCTAATTAATATGGGAATCTAACATTCTACCTCCTTGGAGGCCCAGTGTCCTCACTAGCTCACAGGCCTGGATCCACCCCTTTGAGGCCTAGCGTCTTTACTGGCACACAGGCCTAGATCCCACCCCCTTGGAGGCCCAGCTTCCTTACTGAAATACCGATCCGGGTATTAGCTCTGATACCATTTGTAATATCCTAGACCACCTGCTCACAGATATTATTCACTTTAGGCCTTGGCCCAGCCAAGCCTTCACGGTTTTACTTTTCTGACCCCTTGGGAAAACACGTCTTTGAGGGAGAGGTTTCCATAGCCTTATAAGGCTTACTTTGTTCCCCTCTCCAATCGATATGGGAATCCAACATTTCAACTAACATGATGTCATTTTTTATTTTTAATTAAAAAACTATCTCATTTATGAATTTTAGCAGTATGAAACTCTAGGTCATTTATCTTGAAAACTAAACTGCATAAGGCATGATCTCATCTTATGAATTTTAGTAATTTGGAACTTAAGGGATTTAATTCCAGAAATTAAGTTATATAAGGTATAATCTGGCCTTATAAATTTTAGTAATTTGGAACTTATGACCCAATTTCTCCTTTAAACCTATAAAATAGCTACATAAAAGCAAGAAAAAGAAATTTATAACTAACTAAAATAGATTTAATGAAAAATATGATGTTTGAGTTGTATCCCAAAAAGTGCAATTGTTTAACATTTTTATGCGCAACAAGGTATTTTCTTCTCAATCTTTTACGTATTGGGGAAGTGCCAAAGCAAAGTCCGTCAAACTTGAGACCATTATATCTTCGTAAAAGAGTTTCAATAAACGTCCGTTCACCTTAAAGATCTTTTTGGTAGCTAAAGTCTTTATTTCCACTACACCATAAGAAAATACATTAGTTATAAGAAAAAGATCAATCTATCTAGAACGTAACTTACTAACATAAGCTTTAATCGAGAATTATTATAATAACACTTTCTTTCCCACCTCAAATTGCTTCCTTAAGATCGTATTATCATAGAACAATTCGATTTTCTCTTTGTAAATTCTCAAAATTTTGTAATCTTCCAACTTAGTTTTTATAGTTCTTACAACTATAATTTTCTTGCCTTCCCAACTTTGTCCAAATCCATGTTACAATGTCGCATTGTCTAATAAACTGTATGTTTTATCTCCATAGGTGAATGACATGCTTTACTAAAAACCAATTGATAAGGAGACATTTCTATCAATTTTGTAGGTTGTATGATAAGCTTAAAGAACATTGTCTATACATAAGCTCCAATCCTTTATTCTTGGATTCACCATCTTTTTCAAATCAAAATTCATTTCTCTATTCAATATTATACTTTATTCATTTGTGAAAGAAGTGTAATGGCTACTAGATGGTGCACTTCATACTTTTTGAATAATGTCATCACTTTTTTATTGAAAACATGGCTCACTTGATCACTAATAATGGCTCGTGAAACTCCAAATGTATTTAAAATATTATATTTTGTAAAACCTATAACAATTGTAGATTCATTATTCTTGGTGGCTTTTGTTACCACTGACTTTGAAACAAAATAAAATACTAAAAGTATGCAAGAAAAATCATGAGATAAAGGCAAAAGGTCCCAAAAAATCAATGTCCCATACATCAAATATCTCAGCTATAAGAATGATGGTTTGAGGCATTTCATTTCTATTACACAACATACTTGTCTTTTGGCATATATCACAACTTTTACATATCACATAAGTATCTTTAAACAAAGGCTACTAATACAAATCGCTATTTAAAACCTTTTTAGTAGTTTGTTTATGACCAAATTGACCTCCTTATGTATAATTATGACAAAAAGCTAAGATAGAATGACATTTACTTTTTGGCACACAACGTCTAAAAACTTAACTAAAATAACTAGTTATTTTACCTCATTCTTTATCTTTTCCTTCCTAAACTTACTAATATAGTTAGGTAAGTTTCCAGTAACAAAATAGTTACAAGGTCTGCATACCAATAAATTGTACCTTTCATTTGGAATAATTGCTGATTAGAAAAAGTTTAAAAAATAGGTAAAATATCCTCATCCCCTATAACCTACTTAGGTAGCCTATCCCTAAACGTTTTGCTCCTTTTCAATCTCTTATTGCTAAAAAAAAGCTTGAAGTAACAAAATCCATCGTATTAGTCTTGGTTTTAACTCTTTATTTGTCAAAAGTTATTTTAATGTTACAAAGTTAGAATACACAATAACTTTAGAGCCAAACAAATAAGATCTAAACTTATCTAAAGTAAAAACAATTTTAAAAAGCTCCTTCTCAGTTGTAGAGCAGTTGCACTGTGCAACATCCAATATCTTTGAGGCATAAAATATGATATGACTTTCTTTCTCAATCCTTTGGCCTAAAAAAGTTCCCACTGCATAGTTTTTAGCATCACATAGGATCTCAAATGATAGATCCCAATTTGGAGTTCAAATAATAGGCACAATTGTTAGTCATGCTTTGAACTTTTTAAAAAATTCTTGACATTCCTTTCCAATTCACATGGAACATCTTTTTGCAGCAACTTTTACAATAACATAACAATCTTTTGAAAATCTTTAATAAACCTGCATTAAAATCGTGCATGTCTAAGAAAAAGATTTAACTTTCCTAACATTTGTAGGGTAAGGTAAGTTCACAACTAAATCCACTTTTACTTTATCAACTTCTATACCCTTTCATGAAATCAAATCTCATAACCCAATGCCTTGATCAACCTTAAAATGAAAATTTTCATAATTCAACACCAAATTTGTTTCAACGAATCTCTTGAGAACTTTAGATAAATGATTTAAGCAATAATCAAATGAATCTCTATAAATAGTGAAATCATCCATGAATACTTCAATGAAATTCTCAATATACACACAAATATACTCATCATGCACCTTTAAAATGTACCCTGAGCATTTCAAAGACCAAAAAACATTTACCTAAAGGTGTATGTCCCAAAAAGCTATGTAAAGGAAGTATTTTCTTGATTTTCTTGAGTAATTGCTATTTGATAATACCATGAATAAAAACATAAAAAGCAAAAATATAATTTAGCACTAAGTCTTTCTAATATTTGATCTATAAAGGATAATAAGAAATGATCCTTTTTAGTAGCCAAGTCAATCTTCCTAAAATTTATGCATTTTTACCACCTCTTTTTCACCCTTATTGATGCCAACTCATCATTATGATTTCTTATAATTATCACCCCATTTTTGTTTGGCATAACTTGAACTAGGCTTAGCTACTCACCTTTTAAGATTAGATTGAATATATCTATATCCAAAAGCTTTAGAATTTCTTTCATTACCATATCTTTCATTGTTGGATTGAGTCTTCCTTGTGATTCCTTAATTAGTTTAGCGTTTTCTTTTAAAAGAATCTTATACACACAAATTACTGGACTTATACCTTTGATATCAACGAAAGTCTAGTCAATTATTGTTTTATACTCCTTTAAAAGTGCTAGTAGCCTTTCTTTTTACCATTTGGTCAACCTTTATAGATGATTGTAGGTAATGACTCTCCTTCACCCAAATAGACATATTTTAAGTGATCACGTAAGGCTTTCAATTCTATCTTTAAAGCTTATAAAACAAAAGGCAACAATTTCTTGTGATTTATAGTAATTTTGGCATTTAAATATTTTAACTTTATTAGCAACGCTGATAATGATTCTACAACTTCACAAGTTTTATCAACTTGTTCATTCACTTCCAATTTAGCATTAAACTATGGCTCATTACCAACACTTTCTTCTTCAAAAAATCCTATATTATTGAATCCATAATATTCATATGATAAATAGAGTGAAAATTATTAGGGTATTTCATTACTTTGAAAATATCAAGTTTCACCATCTCTCCATCAAACTCAATGGAAAGAGTACCCTCATCCATATCAAATTTTGTTTTAGCCATCTTTATGAGCGAAATTTAAAACAATATTGAAGTTAAATGTTCGACATTATCTCCATCAGTTTTCAAGATGTAAAAGTCCACTAGAAATACCAAACCATTAACCTGAACTAAAACACACTTCATAACACCAATAAGACACCTATAAGAATGATAAGCTAGCTAAATAATCACATTATATTTTTTTGAAAAAAATTTAGGTTCAAAGTGTGGTAAATTTAGTATGGCATGAAATTAATAAATGCACCTAATTCTAGCATGGCACACTCAATTTTCTTATCACCAATGACATATGAAAGTGTAAACATACCTCAATCTTTTCATTTTTCTAGTAATTTCCTATTTATCTTGACTGATATGTTTTTCCTAAAATTATCCTCTCTTTATCCTTCAATTTTTTTATTTGTTCATAGTTTTTAAAAAACTTTGCATATTTTGAAATGTATTTGATGGCTTCTAAAAATGGCATATTAATATCCACCTTTCTAAAGTTCTCAAATACATATCTCTCATATTCCTCTTCCTTTGATTTAGCCAACCTGTAAGGGAAAGGAGGTACAAGTGCGTTAGATTAAATATGTAAAGAAAAGTCATATTTTACCTTAGTCGAATATTTAGCTAGAAATTCATCTTTCTTCTCTCCTTTTTCATGCTTTTCTACCTATATTGGTAATGAAGAACCATATTGGATTTCCTTCCTACTTCAAAACGTTATTGCACTCATATTCTCTTAAGGATTCAACACGATTTATGAAGGTAATTTTTATAATGCTCATGATTCCAAATAACTAATAGAAGTGCCTAGTTGAGTGATCTAATTTACTAAATTCTAAAGGCTTGTTCTTGTTTTCTATTAAAATTTTTAAGAACTAGTAGTAAGCACCTTATCAATTTCATCCAAAGACACACCTGAATTTGTGAGATTAAACATGTGTAGGTGCTTGGGTTGTATATTGAAAATTTAAGTTTGGTATCATTATTTCCATCCTTGATTTCCATAGTTAAAATTAGGGCTCTCCATCTCAATTTATAATGAATTTAAAACGTATTACATTTTCTTTATGTTTGACAAAAAAATCCCCCTATTGTATTAGCTTCTTGAATGGAGTCTTATTGCAATGTAACACATATATTCATATGATGCTTACAGAATGAGCATAGTTTGCACTCTTATACTGATTGCAATTTACCTACAACCATTTGATAGATGAGAGTAGTTAAATATGAAATTTTATCCTTAAGGTTAATAGTAATTACCTTATTCACGTGCTTAATAACTCCATCCATCTTTGTCCTAAATTGTTGAGAATTTCTTACCATGTTTAAAATCAATTGGTTGATTGCTTCTGGTGTTTTATTTACCAAAGCCCCTCCACTAGCTACATCAGCCATACTCCTATTCATTGGTAGTAGCCTGTAGAGAACTATCGAATTAAAAGTTACTCAAGAATCTAATGGTGTGACCAATTAGAATATAATTCCTTAAACCTCTCTCAATATTCATACAATGTTTCTCTAGGGAATTGTCTTATCTCACATATCTCTTTTCTTATATTTATAGCTAGTGATACAGGAAAGAACTTCTTCAGGGACAATCTTTTCATTTCATTCCATGTTGTCACTGAGCCAGAGGGAAGACAATAAAGCTTAAACTTTACCTTTTCTTTTAATGAGAAAGAAAAGGCTCTGAGATTAATTTGCTCTTCTATTACTCCTTATGGATTTATTCTAGAACACATAACATGGAATTCTTTTTAGTGCTTATGGGGATCTTCACCTGCAAGACCGTGAAAGATAGGGAGTAAATGAATCAAACTATATTTCAATTTAAAATCTACCTTAGTATCTAGAAATTTTATATATAATGGTTTCTGAGTCAAATTTAGTATAAATAACTCCCTCAACATTATAGTGTTAGGATTTGCCATCGTCTTTTTAACTTCTTGGAAATTAGAATCTCCACCAATTTTTAAATCTACCTCAACTTTCACTTTTGAAAGGTGAACGACTTTTTCCTTACTTAGTTTCATTCCTTAAATGAGTGTTGTCTTCTTAATCTCTAGATTATATTACAATTCACTTGTTTGAGAGAATAAATCATACATGATAAGATATTAGTAGTTAACTATGAAATAAAGAAAAGAAACTAAGAAATTAAAATAGCTTCCCTTTAATGGTGCCAAAATTTTAAATAGGTTGTTGAAGCCTTAAAAAATCATCTATAATTTGTAGTAGTCGCGGAACTAAGTCAAATCCCAATAGAACTAAAAACTAGTTTTTTAATTTCAATTGATAAAATAAAATAAGGGTTAAATTAATAAGGAATCAAAATAAATCAACTGAGTGTAAAAATGAGAAATTCAATTGTACTTAACTCTGATTTATGGGAAAGATCTCATCTAGCTATAACTTTGGTCATTGGTTTTAAAAGAATAAATTTTTGCTACTCAAACAGTTAGTCTAAAACCAATTAAGATAGCTATAATAAGTCTCAATTTTGCTAAATTAATTTATTTAAATTTAACATTCAAACCAAAACTGATCATTAATTGATTGAGTATGTTAGCATTTCATATCAATTAAATGATAATAATAAACTTAATGTAAAAAGCAAAACCTTAAATTAAATAATTGAGATAGTTAACTATTTAGTTTAGTTCTCTTGTTTCTCATAATTTAAATATGAAAATATATAAATACCCTACATGCTACTTGTACCAATCATTCATGACAATTATGGATCACTGAACTCATAGATAGCCATATAATAATCAACACTGAATTAATTTTTCATATCAATCAATATTAACTACATATGAAATAAAAGAATAAGAAACAATAAATACTTGAATAAAACAAAAATATAAGTTTAGAACAAAGCTCTCAAAGTTACAACTAATGTTTTAATTCCCATTGAATCAGAAAATTCATATTTAGCCACACATGGCTATAGTTCCACACAAATACATGAAAGAAGTAAAGAAAATAAAACTTCTTTTAATAATCCATAGATAATCTTTTAAATAATAAAAATCCATAAATAATATAATTGAGAATAAGTCTCCTAATTAAATTGAACTTCTTTGAGTAATCTGACTCTAGGTATGATCTCACCTTATCTACTTCAACAATCTGTCATCTTTGGCTTGATCTTTCCAAAATTTGTGGTTTTGATAGATGATGCTCCCATGAGATGTTTGAAGCTAAATTTGGTCTAATCTCCTAAAACAAAATAAATATTAATTTTACTAATTAATTACTGTATTCAACTGAATAAGAGATCGGTCTAATTAATTACATAATCACATCTTATCAATACCATCCCAAAATAGTGCCAATGGTGCCATTTGATATGTGCTCAAAAATTTGCTAGAAAGATTATACAATTAGTGAGATCCTCTCTTATATCAATTGTTATTCCCAAGATGGTACATAAGAAGAAATGAATTATATCTATAATTTTTTATGACATTTTAAAATTAATGAATGAATTGTCTATTCTAATAAATGATTATGACAATTTCATATATGACAATCATAAAGCAATGATAATAATAATTAAAAAGAGTATAATTTTGATATATACCAATTCAATCAAATAATCCTTAGCCTATATATGCACTACAAGCTCCATATGTTAATTTCATGAACAACTTCTTCAATAAGTGAAGATAAGCCTTTTGTACAACATCTTCTTTGTTAACGGTGAAGAAGAAACCCTACATTTATTTTACTTTCCCAATAGTGAATAAAACATTTTATAGTTGTTGTTCAATGTTAAGAGGAGCCCTTACAAGGTGTATCTTATCAGCTCTCATCAATTGTTACACTAACATAATCATATATAACTCAAAACCTCTATTTCTTGCTCACACTAGTATACTATAGCTCACTATATGTTATACAATACATATGTACACTCAAAAGCTCTGAATAGCCTCTAACGGCTTTGAGGAACTCTTTAATATGTCAAAAGTTCTTCTTATAACTCATATGTGGTTTTATTTATATTCAAAACATGTTCACATAGTTAATACTCTCTCAAACTGGTTGTTACAATGACTAGTTTCTAAATATGTTCGATCAATTGAAACCAATCTTTGGTTAACCAAATCACATTCAGTTGGAAATATTAGCTAGGAAAATCCTAGTTGAATTCCTAACTTTAAAGTCTCTCATTCTGACGAAATTCTACCACTTTTAAAAATAGGATTAAATACCTAATATAAAACCTTTGGCTGACTTAGGTTTATTTAACTGGGTATTTACTCCTAAAATAGAAAATAACTATTCTTTTTCTTTTGTGCGAAGGCTTCGGTTGATCGATATATCCTTATTGATTAATTGACTTCACAAAAAAGAGAGCAAATTTCTAATATTATGCTAAGTCATTTAAACTTAGTTTTTCAATCTTCAAAGTTATTTAAAGAATAAAATATAATTTTTTAGTAGAAACTTGATTTATAATCATTGCAAAAGTTCTCCAAAAGTACTTTGATAACTAGGAGGAGTTTATTTAGAACCTTCCTTAATTCTTTTAATTATGAAAAGTATTTATATTATGTCCTAAATGTATAATCATGTAATGATTAAACTCTTTAACTTCTGAAATGAGCAATTTAAGGATTACAAGTAATTTACATTGATTAACTTACGAGCGAGGAGTTTGATTCTTGTAACCATGACTTGATATTCATTTATATTGATTTGAAATTCAAGTACATTTGCTGGAACCCCTCCCCGGGCGGGCCCACGTGCCCGACGTCTTCGTGACATCCGAACCCGTGGCCCACGGGGGAGGGATTCCCCACCAGTGCATACTTAGACGAACATGATCACTTAAAACGAACAGATTTATTTAATTTACCTCCGTACATAAATTGAGATAAA
>JANQAP020000041.1:1317719-1339746 GCA_026874005.2 Erythroxylum coriaceum | reverse complement strand
ATCTTCCAAAAATACCCTTATGTACCTTACAACATCCACACTTTAATTCCATTAATTCTTGAATTAAATCCTCCTAAACTTGACATAATAGTTAACCTCAATCAAAATAATTTATCTAACAATACCAAAATTCATTCAAATCATGTTTACTAAAATAATCAAAAATTCAAGGCCCAACACATATCATGCATACATGTAGGAAATAAGATTAAAATGAAATGTAAGCAAAAAGTTAGTGTTTAAATTGAAGGAATAAGATGTCACCTCGTAGAAGAACACGAGAAGTTTTACAAGGATCTGCTACACCTGATTCTCCACCAAGAGAGGAGAGTATTGATGAGTTTAGAGCCCCATTAATTGCTGAGGCAACTGTGGGGCAAGATGTGAGCCCTTTCGACCACAAGCGCATGAGTCACCTCTTCCTCAAGAGTAAGTGCCTAATCCCTTAGATCCCAGATTGTTTCAAACCTTTGCTCAGGCTTTTGTCTAGGCCATGGGCTAGATGCCACACACTTCTACTCCAACCCCAACTAAGAAAGAAAAGCAATTTGATAAGCTGAGAAAGTATGGGGAAGTAGATTTTTATGGGACAACAGATCCAGAAGAAGCTGAAACATGGTTGAGGAAGACAGAAAGAATATTGGAACAGATGGACTATAAGGATGATAAAAAGGATGTATATGCTACAAGCCTACTACAGGGAGATGCCCTGCACTGGTGGGAAAGTGTACCAGGGAGTCAGATAAAACAACCAATATTGACATGGAAGGACTTCCTAGCTACTTATAGGAAGAAATATTTGTCTAAGGTGTATATCCAGCTGAACCAAAGGGAGTTTCTGAGTCTCACCCAGAGAGAGATGACAATGAGTGAATATAAGCGTAAATTCATGCAATTGTCTAGATATCCAGCTGAGATGATGATGAACGAAGCAGCTAAGTGTCGTAGGTTTGAAGCGGGATTGCATTTAGCCATCAGGGAAAAAATGGTGGCGTAAAATTTCTGTGACTTCCAACAGCTAGTAAAGACTATATTAAGGGTTAAGAATGTAGAGAATATAAAGAGCGCAGTGAACAGAAAGAGGAAAGGAAGAGAATAGTTCAAGAGGGGAGGTAGTAGCAGTGCTCCTATGCTAGAAAGGAGTGCCAGGACTTTCCCTACACAGTCTGAGGTTAGAAGCAGTGGTGTAAGCAGGCCCAGACAGACGAGAACTATTTCTCATCAAGCCTCAGCTGGTGGAGGCAGTGAAAAGGAGAGGGGGATAAACCATCCATTCCTAAATGTGATCATTATGGCAAATTTCATAAAAAGAGAGTGCTATAAGCTGATTGGAGTTTGTTCTAACTGTGGAGAAAAAAGACACATGACTAGGGAGTGTCCACAATATGCAAGATGAGAGGGAACTTAAATGCAAGCTCCAAAAAAGATTGAGACTGTGGGAGTCGAGTCTGCAACTGAAGTAGGTAGTTCTAGTGTAGCCAAGAAAGTGAATCCTCCAGGAAGACCGAGGGGGCAAGTACCAGCTAGGGTATTTGCAATGACGAGGGAGGAAGTAGAAACAGCTCCAGAGGTTATGACTGGTATGGTTAAATTGTTTAATGATGATATTATTGTTTTAATTGATTCGAGGTCTACCCACTCATTTATTTTGTCAAGTATGATTGTGCATGATAGAAACTTGAGTCCATTAGATAGTCCTTTGATAGTTAGTACCCTAATTAGCCGTTTATCATTGTTAGTCAAGTTTATAGAGATTGTGAAATGTACATTGGTGGAATAAAATTAGTGGTGGATTTAATGCCATTGAAGATGAAAGGATTAGATGTGACTTTGGGCATGGATACTTTAGAAAAATATAATGCCAATTTAAATTGCAAATAGAAGACAGTAGAGCTTGAGTTGGACAATGGTGAAAAGGTGGTGTTTATGGGAGACAGGAAAGCAAGCCCTCCTAGACTTTTTTCGACTCTAACAACAGAGAAAATGATGAAGAAAGGATGTGAAGCATTCTTGGCATATGTGGTAGACACGTAGATGGAGGAAAATTAGAAGATATTCTTGTGGTTATGGAATTCTAGATGTCTTTCCAGAAAAATTTCCAGGATTACCACCACCTAGAGAGATTGAGTTCACCATAGAGCTTCTTCCAGGCATTGCACCAATATCAATTCCTCATAAAATGGCTTCGGCAAAATTGAAGGAGTTTAAAGAGCAGTTAGAAGAGTTGATGGAAAAAGGTTATATTAGGCCTAGCTCTTCACCTTGGGGAGCTCTGGTTCTTTTAGTGAAGAAGAAAGATGGATCCTTGAGGATGTATGTGGACTACAGGAAACTCAATCATATCACCATCAAGAATAGATATCCTCTTACACACATAGATGATTTGTTTGATCAATTGCAAGGATAAAAAGTCTTCTCCAAGATAGACTTGAGATCGGGTTATCACCAATTGAGAATAAAGGAGTCTGATGTGTCAAAGACTGCCTTCAGAACACGATATAGCATTTTGAATTCTTAGTTATGCCTTTTGAATTAACTAATGCCCCTGCAGCCTTTATGGACTTAATGAATATAGTCTTCAAGCCTTTCTTAGACCAATTTATTATAGTCTTTATTGATGATATATTGGTTTATTCTAAGAGTAACAAGGAGCATGAAGAGCATTTAAGGATTGCCTTAGAGACATTGAGGAACAAAGAGTTGCATGCCAAATTCGATAAATGTGAATTTTGGCTAAAGGAAATGGTGTTTCTTGGATATGTAATTTCAGAAAAAGGAGTACATATAGATCCAAGGAAAATAAAAGTTGTAGTTAAATGGAAAGTACCCAAGAATATAGCAGAAGTGAGGAGTTTCTTATGTTTAACTGGTTATTACAAAAGATTTGTAGAAGGCTTTTCCATGATAGTAGCCCCACTTACTAAATTGATAAGGAAGAGTCAGAAGTTTGTGTGGACAGAAGAATGTCAGAAGAGCTTTGAGGAATTTAAGAATAAGCTCACAATTGCACCAATTCTGACCTTGCGTTTTGGTAGTGATGGATATATAGTATATAATGATGCCTCAAGGAAGGGATTAGGGTGTGTGTTGAGGCAATGAGATAAAGTGATTGCTTATGCTTCCCAGCAATTAAAACCTTATGAAATGAATTATCCCACATATGACTTGGAGCTAGCTGCCATAATTTTTGCATTGAAAATATGGAGACATTAATTATATGGAGTCACCATCAAGGTATTTACAGACCCCAAGAGTCTTAAGTATGTGATGAGTCAAAAAGAGTTAAATCTGAGGCAAAGAAGGTGGTTAGAACTACTGAAGGATTATGACTTGATGGTAGACTACCACCAAGGGAAAGCTAATGTAGTAGCGGATGCATTGAGTAGAAAATCTACTATGGCATATATGGAGACAGTATACCTTCCTTTGTTGAAGGAATTAGCCAAACTTAAGGTAACGTTGAGGCAAGTCAAATCTGGTTATATATTGGCTAATTTTAGAATAAGGCTAGTGTTGAATGAGAAGATTAAGGAATTGTAGGAGTAAGATGAGTACTTGAGCAAGCTCAAAGAAGAAATTAAAAATGGTAAGCCCTCTGAAATAGAGATAAGAGAAGATGGATTGATGGTGGTAGGTAACATATTATGTAGTCTAGACATGCAAGAGTTGAAGGATGAAATTCTTGATGAGGCACACAATGCGCCATATGCAATGCATTCGGCGAGTATAAGAATGTATAGAGATTTAAAAGAGCACTTTTAGTAGAGAGGAATAAAAAATGATGTTGCAGAGTATGCTAGAAAATGCTTGGTGTGCCAACAAGTTAAAACAGAACATCAAGCACCTACTGGCAAGCTTAAACCTTTGTTTATTCTTGAATGAAAGTGAGAAAAGATTACAATGGATTTCTTGATGGGGTTACCAAGGACCAGTAAGAAGTATGACACGATATGGGTGATTGTCGATAGGCTAATCAAGTCAGCACATTTCCTGCCAATTAAACAAATTGATTATTTGAATGCCTTGGCCAAGAAATACATAAATGAAATAGTCAGACTTCATGGGATTCCAATTTTTATAGTCTCAGATAGAGATCCCAAATTTATCTCCAGATTCTGGGAAAGTTTGCAAGAGGCTTTGGGAACTAAGTTATATTTTAGCATAGCTTTCCATCCACAGACTGATGGCCAATTAGAGAGAATATTAAGGACATTGGAGGCAATGTTAAGAGCTTGTGTTATGGACTTCGAAGTCTCATGGGATGATTATCTACCTTTAATTGAGTTTGCTTATAATAATTTTTACCACTCAAGAATTCAAATAACACCTTATGAAGCTTTGTATGGTAGGAGGTGCAGAACTCCTATTTGCTGGGATGAGGAAGGTGAAAGGAGACTTTAGGAACTGAGTTGGTATAAGGTACAGTTGACAAAATTAATTTGGTGAAGCAGAGACTCAAGGCAGCTCAAGATAGGATGAAGAGCTATACAGATGCATATAGAAAGGAGATGGAATATGAAGTTGGAGATAAAGTATTTCTTAGAGCTTCTCTATGGAAAGGAGTCTTAAGATTTGGTAAAAGGGGCAAACTCAGCCCAAGATACATAGGCCCTTATGAGATTATTGAGAAGATTGGCCCTCTAGCGTATAAATTAGCCCTACCACCAGAATTATCTAAGATTCACAATGTCTTCCATGTATCAATATTGAGGAGATATAGATCAGATCCTTCACACGTAGTTTAACCTTCAGACGTTCAATTAAGGGAGGATTTGGCTTATGAAGAACAACCTGTAGGGATTCTAGATTCAAAGGAAAAGGTCTTGAGAAACAAGACTGTAAAGCTGGTTAAAGTCTTATAGAAGAACCATACAAGAGAAGAGGTAACATGGGAGCCTTTGGAAGCCATGAAGGAGAAGTATCCACGCCTAATTGTAGACTCAAGTAAGAATTTCAAGGACAAAATTCTTTAAGGGGGAGAAATGTTGGACCCCAAACTTTTTCTTGAAAGTTAGAATTATTAAATGAGAATTTATTGGCGTTTAGTCATGAATAAATTTTATTTACATATGTTTGCATGTATTAAATGGAAATGTTAGAAATAAGTTAGGGAGTAAGTAGGCGTTAGATTAAATGTGGAGGGGTAAACTTGAAAAGATTAGAAGTTGTCTTAAATTAATAAGAAAAGAAGATGAAGAGAGTCTTGTAGAAGTAAGAAAGAAAAATCTAGAAGAAACTAAAAGAAGAGAAGCAGAAACCAAAATAGAAAAAGAAGAAGGAAACAAAGAAAGAAAGAAAAAGGAGAAAGAAGAAGAAGGAAAAGGTTCAGGTGAGTTTATAGGTATTCTTTATCTTTTCTTCTTGCTTCGGTAGAAGAAGAAACTAGTGAGAATGAGTTTTATGTGCTAAAAATGAAGGAAGAAAGAAGAGAACCAAGAAACCTATTCTCAATTTTCATGGATTTTCAACTAGATCTTAGTTATTTTAGCTTAGATAAACCATGAGTAGATTAAGTCTAAGCTCATTTTTGGATATTAAAGTTTTATGGATTTTCTATTTGTATATTAGTTTGAATGAAGGTTTGTTTATTTGAAGGAAACCAAGAAAATCCAAATATACAAGAGCAAGAAGAAAGGCGAACTTGAGTTTGGATTTACTATTAATTAGGTGGGTAATATGTTTATAGTTATTGTGATGATGGGCTGATTTATTTGCTTTTATGTATGCTTATTTGCTAAACTTTGAATCATTGTGAATGTGGGAAAAATGCATTGTGATTTGTTAACTTGTTATGCTTGAAAGATTGTACTACATTTTGTATTGATGAAAAACATAAAAGTGCAAGAAGCATGAAAGTATGAATATGTGATGAAATGAGTTGAGCATCGAAATTTGCTTGTGTGGGCAAAGAGATACCATTTTGTTCGTCACGTGCACGTTGACTTAAAGCCTTCTCCCAACTGCCCACTTGTGATATATGATCTCCTAAGAATCAGACTCATTTTGTTCATGGTGTAAACTTCGGTTTCTCTATTTCGTTCTATAGGATTCTCTCAAGCCATTATGTTTGTTCATTTCATTGTGATTGGATTGAGCATGACATACATTTGAGTGTTATGTTTTGATGGCTAAATATATATGACATGAATTATGTGATAACATGTTTGTCTATGAGTTCTTTGAGCTAGAATTGTAAATAATTAAAATTGCTAGATTGAAATGTGTTATATATATATCTATGCTTGATTTTTTGCGGCTCGTCACCAATGGCTATAAGTATATTAGCCACTGAACTTCACAGCTCACCCCATTATTTTTCCCACTCCTCAAGTGAAGAACAAGCAGATCATTGAACCTTGTAAACTTCGGCAAACTCCAAGAAATCTGTCTTTTATAACTAAGTTAGTTCGAATACATTTGGTAGCTTTGCAAGCTTATTAAGCATGAGCATTCATGTTGAAATTTTTGGATTATGCTAGTTTTGATCCTTGATGTGTAATTAAAGTTATATACAAACTCGGTTGTGTTTGAGAAATGAAAGTAAGAGTTGAAGAATTTCTCTTTTGTACATGTTCAAAATTATCTTTTGTATGAGTTGTTAATTGTGGTTGAGAAGAAAATTATGAGTTGTTAGATAGCCCTGGATAGTTTAAAATGAATTGTTTTATTATGAGTCATGTATGTATTTTTAGTGATTATTGGATTCAAGTCTTTTGGAAAATGTATAGAAGTTCATATAGGCAGTAGAGAAAAAGGGGGACAGAAATTGTATTCTGACTTCTATGAATAAACTGTATTAATCTAATTAGAATTAGATAAAGTTGTCTTCATAAAAGTTGTAGCTTATTCTCTTAGCTTTCTAATGGTATATAGTTTGTAATTTTTAGACATCGGAATTGAGAGTTATGATATTTACAAGTTTGAGTGCTCATCAGGGGTGCATGATCGTGCACATGCACGATTGTGACAAAGCCCTTAAATCTCAGGAGTGCACGATTGTGCACTGGCTCTTCAAAGATGGGAGTGCACGATCTTGCACTGGCCCTTTTAAATAATAGAAGTGCATGATCATGCATGACCGAAGCATGGCCGTGACTTAGGAAGTCACGACCATGACTTTTCTCACTCACGGTTGTGACTTTTCGTAATCACAACCATGACTTTAATTCTTTTTATTACTCACGGTCGTGACTCCACTTAGTCATGACCGTGACTTTTGATTTATCAGTTGTAAATTTTGCTCACAACGTGACTTCTTTATTTATTAAAGTTTATTTATTTTATTTTATTTTCTTTCTTTTCTCATTTGATCTCACAACCATGACTTCTTTTTAATATTAAAGCCACCTAAACCTTTCACAATGTGGCTATGAAATAACTACCGAGACCTGGGTCCAACACTTATGGATATCCTTACAAACATGTTATAAATGCTGTTCACCATTCCAAGTAACTACCGAATGTATTTGTAGGTGATTGCTTTAAGAAATCCAAATTCTTAGCATTGTATGACCATGTGTTACAATCTATTAAAGGTGCAATTTTTTGTCCTACTATTAATGTAGAAGTAATAAACCTCCCCACCCAAAAGAGTTATGTCAAAAACCTAAAACAACAAGAAGGAGAGGAGTAAATGAGCACAAGAAGTTGAAAAATCTAAACAAATTGACTCAAAAGGTTATAGTACAAAAATGCAGGAAATGTGGCAATTATGGCCACAATGTCAGAAAATATAAGGATAAAGGCCTAACTTAACCTACTCAGCAATCTCCACAGGTATAAAACATTCTTTGACCATCAAACTTTGTTTTAATTACTATATATTGCTTCATATATCTAATGATATTTATGACATGCTTTTATTATCAAGCTAACAATGATATTTATGTCATATTTATTAAGTCATCACTAAGGTCTCTTCACAAGTATTTGGTTATAATATAGTTGAACATATTATCGTATCGAGTCAACATAGCAATATTGTGAGTATGCGAGCATTGACCACATTATTGATAACTTTAACGAATGAATACTGTTAACGCCATATGTGTTTGTAGGTTACTATCTCTTCACATATTAGTAAGCGAAAGTATGGAGAAGTTGATCTACATTCTTTTAAGCTATCTTTTGAAACAAGAGGTCTAAGGTTTAACTGATAACCTGGCATCATTTCCTAACAATTACAAACCCAAGTGATAAGGAGGAGAGCATCATTAAATCAACCAATACATGATCAACCTTCTTAGTCAAGTGCAAATGAGGGAAACAATGTGGTTAATTCCTACTATATATTAATGTTGTCTATGTGTTGCTGGAACTTTAGTTATTGGATCCAATCACTGTTGTATATGGATAGATAGATCAAATCACTTTTGTATATGGATGGATAGATGTTGTGGTGTAATCATTTACTTATATACTACGTCGATTATTTATTGTGATATAATCACTTTTGTATATACTTATTGATGATTTTTACAACTCCTAATTAGGCATCATTAAGATATCTTTATGAATAACAAAACAATAAATACAAAGGATATATTACAAATTAGCTCAAATGAGGGTTTTTCATTCATCATGATTCAAGTTTTAAACAAAATACTACAATTTAGTTTCACTTGCCTACAACAAACCATATTATAACACTTAACATAAGCACAAAAAACCTATTACGATAATTTCTAAAATAAATTTCAGCCCAATTTTCTCTTCATATGTCTTCTTTTGTTAGCTTTGTTTCTCAATTTTCAACATTGTATGTGATTCAATTATGGTTCATTAAGCCTCCTTCTTCAACATACTTTTTCTGTCTTTAATTTATGAATTAATTTAACAACTCTGTCACTAAATCTGTCATCATACCACTTGAAAAAATCACATCTTCCAATTTAAAAGAAAACAATTAATAAGATAAACATTAAACATATATAAAAAGAATTTTACCTTATTGAAAAATAAACTTAAAGGATATTTAGGACACCCATAAAATTTTCTTCTTAGGTTATTATCACTCCATGAAGTTCTTTATGGGGCTTTTTAACCACAATAGCACAACATATAATCATTATTTGAATTTAATGTAGTATTATGAAGACATTGCATTTATAGTTTTAGGTGGTCATTGCAAATTTATATTAAGGCACGAGATTATAATCACTCTTTATAAAAGTAAAGAGCCAATGTCTAAATAGATGTAAAGGTAGAATCTTAACAAGGTCTAATAAAAGAGACTTTCAACTTCTTCTCCAATACACTTAGTTCTCCTATAAATAGCTCCTCTTTAATTTGCATTCTTCAATCTATTGTCAACGAGCAAATTACTAACCTATAGGTTGATTTCCTAGCTAATCCTTTTACTAACATATATGTAAAGGTAAAATCTCAACATTAGAAAAAGAAATGGTAACTAAATCTAAATCTTTTTTGGCTATGGATACATACACACAATCCTATAAGCATGACTAGAAGCACCCAAAGATAAGTAAATGAACATACTATCCATTTAAACATAGGTAATGTAACATCATTAAAACCTTATATAAAGGCCTCATCATTAGAAGTTTGATGTCAAGGAAAAAATGATACAAACTATTTAGGAAATAGAGTAGATATAGACAAGAATTTGTTTGTTTACATCATTAAAGAGATATAGAAAGCCCAAACTATCAAATCAAAAGGCACACATTTCTTAAACATATCATCCTAATACTCTTGGGTTAACTATCTTCCTCCATCTTCAAAGGCCAATAATTCTTCCATACTTTCCACATCCTCATCTTTGTTTTTTAACAAGTGTATGAACCATACACCAAAAATTGAACTCTAATAGGACCCAATCACTAAACAACTAATTAAACATTCTTAGGCAATAGAATAATGTACATTGACAATAGAGTATGAAATATAGTAGCTCAAATAAACTATAAATACAATAAGAGAAATGCAGAATACACAATATGGTAACCCTAAACCTCACTATTTGCGACACTAGTACTCTCCCCAGCCTATGGCTCAATCCTACAATGATTTTCTTTAGTTAATATTTCATTTCCTTAGTCTTATTATTTCCTATAACTGCTATAAAATCTTCCATCCGCTCCCACATAACCAAAAAAATTTCCCAAAATCAATGAAAAAAGTAGATGCTTTAAAACTATGAATAAGTACCTTAGTGAGTAAGACACTTCAGAAAAATGAAGTTTTGCCCATGTGTGCATGAAGAGAAGCAACACGTAACATAGTTAAGAGCTTAAGGATGGATTTTTTCCTGCTTTATTTCCTAGAAATCTGTCAGAGGTGTGTAGGAGGCAATTGAACGTGCTACTACGATTGGGCCTGCTACTGTTGTGATTAAACTAACAGAAGAGTGAGTGAGATTGTTGCAAACGTTTGGACGAAGTGAGAGAGTTAGGGATTTGGTTCTACAATCAATTGAAGAATTAGGGATGTTTGTGATTTGGGGATTGTGACTATTGTGAATTAGTGATTTTATGAAGGATAAAAGATGAGTATTGGCTGGATTTATGAAGGATAAAATGGTGAGAATTGAAGTTTTGGGACCCACTTTCATTTAAATAAAAAAAGCCACATCATCAAGTGTTGGGTCCCACTAATGTGCACAAAATTTTAAAAGTTCACGTTGTACATGATGTGACATTTCACTGACGGAGGGTGACCCTGTTAGGTTTTTCGTCCTTATAGGTCTATTTTGAATGTTTTGTAGCCATTGGGTTCAAATTAAAAGCTTCGCAACATTAGGATTCAACTTATATTCTGATGCAAACATTAGGGTTTAAAATACACTTTTAGCCTAAAAACATATGCAAACTTTTGTTTATAAAATATCTTTTGTAATGAATAATGTGGAGCCAAATCAGTCTAAACCATATATTTTTTAATGTAGAAGATGCTTTGCATATTTAAAATATTTGTTTAAATGTTTAGTTAAAAGAACTTTGTAAACTTGAAAAGTGCAACCCTATAGTAGGAATAAGTTTTAAAATTAGCTTCATTATGATGAATAAAATCTTTAAAAATTAAATATAGAGCATAAAATAGAATATCTCAAAAGTGAAGTTCACATCATATGTTAAAGAATCTTTGAATTTGTACTAATAAAACTTAAATGAAACTTTTGCTTATTACAAGATATCTCATCAATCTTAAAGAATGGTTAATATTTCTTGCAAGAGTCCTGTGATAAGTGGAATACAATCAAATCTAAGTAAGTGATTTGATTAATAATACATATGATTTGAAAGATCATGTGTTAGATATTATCCTAAAATTGATATCAGAGCATGCTCCATATGTATCTTAATCGTGAACCTTATCTTGATAAAATTGAATTTATGCTTTAGTTGAATTCAAATTATGATAATGCCTTTATTATAATGACTGATTTCAGACAAATAATGAGAATTGATTATCTTTATCAATACTTCCTATATATGGATTGTGTGGATTATGGATATGCATTTTAATTATGATCTTTGGTAAATCAAAATTGTGTTTTGGTTTTAGTGTTTGATTTTAAAAGAAAAAAATGTAACAAAAATTGACAATGTAATATAATCTTCTTTATCATATTTGATACATGCATATTGTATTAAGTTGTTATTAATATCCTTATCTTATTGAAATATTTAAAAAAGATATCTTAGTGATAAACAACATCTTATTTGATCATAGATAAGAACTATAATATTTATTATGAAGTAATAACATGATAAACTTTTACAATAAATAGGTTAACTCTTAATTTAAATAATGGTTGAAAAGAGTCGGTCTCTTTTGATCAAAATCATGTTTAGGTAGATTAACCACAAATAAAACCAAACATCATTTTTTTATTGAAAGTCAAAACCAAATTTTCGTTTAAACAAAAAATGAATGTTACATTTGTATATCAACAATGGACAAAACAAACATAAAACTCACAAACAACAAACATTGTAAAGCATCGAAAAATAAAATAAAAACACCATTAAAACCTTAATGTTTTGCTTCTTAACAACAATGTAATTTGTGAAAATACTAAAATCCACCACGATATCAGAGTTGGTGAAAATATAACTTAATAAGATAATAAAAACTTAATTAGATTTCGAAACATTACAAATTTTTTCACGAAGAATTTGTTCCTAAACAAAACCAACATCCAAATACATATGAAGCCCAAACAAAAGGGATAAGAAGATGGTGGTTTGAAAGTCCCCATCGACGGGCTACGTATTGGTAAGTAGCATTAACTGGGAGAAGCATCCTCTTCGCTCTCTAAGACTCCATTGCCAACATTAGATGGGAATGAAAGCTTCATTATTCTATTTGCTTCCATTAAATGTTTGTACTTTCACTGGCTATAAAGAGGGAGGCAGTGTGAATCCACTAAGTTTTTTGTTGAGGTGGTTGCTCCCGTGGTGACTGCTTCTTCCAACGATTATGGAGGTTTTTAGAGATCTAAAGACTGCAGAAAACAAAACTACTTGAAGTTAGGTTTTCTCATTTAAACTATAGGTTAGGCTTACTTTAGGCCATTCAAACAAGCTAATTATGATAATATGTGGGCCAAGTGTTATAATTCTTTTAGGCTATAAAATAGTATAAGATAAGTGGGCTAAAATGATTTGGACTTAAATAAATTTTGGTATGGGCTTAAATGACTTGATAAGTAGGAATACAAGTTAAGGCTTGTAGATTAAATGATAAACTTATTTATTTATAACTAAGCTTCTAAATTTGTATGTATTGAAAATATGGATGAATTTAATAGTAACTATAAATATAGAATTTAAAATTTAAAATTTGATTAATAAGTTCAAACTTTGGTATTCAGCGTATTTGAGGAAACGAAATGGGGTCAGTATCTTAGTTGTCAAGGAAATTATACATCGTGTTGTTGGGGTAAAGAGGACTAATAATAGGATTATGTCCTTAAAGATTATGGTGAAAGGTGTTGTTTGAGTTGTCTTTTATATAAACCCATTGTGTTCCATATAGGAATTTTCGAAATTCCACGAAGGCATCTTTATCTTTCACTACATGGTTGGCTACTTTTAAATCTACAATTTATAAAGGATGTGATTTAGTTAGAAAAATAAAACAATATACATTTATATAAAACATGTCTATATAATGAGATTGTTCCTTTTTGGGCTTGCTACAATCACGAGCAAAGTGATCCTTATTGCCACAATTAAAACACTTGACTTTATTCATGTTCTGCTTTTTGAAAGGAAGTTTTCCTTTTCCATGTTGGTTCCTATTTGCCTTCTTTGAATTATTAGTATAATGGGGATTTCTCTTACCTTTTTTTCATTGGGGCCTATTATGATGCTTATGCTTCTGATTCATAACTCTATATGAGGTAGAACCAGCTGCATATATAGATGCCTCATAGTCCTCTTGATGCTCTCATTGTGCATTAGATGCATCTTCATATGATCCCAACTTTGAGGTAATGAATAAATAATGGCTTGTACTTGTTGCTCATTTGATAATTTGCGACCAACATTACACAATTTACCGATCATGTTGGACACATGCCTCAAATTTTTTTTACATTTGTGTGATCTAATTGTTTGCTATATATGTCAAACTTAATAGTGGGTGACCTTATTTTAGTCACTAAGGTCCTTCTAAAATATACAGTTAAAGTGGACCATAAGTCTTTAACAATTTCATACTTATGAAACTCATGCATGAGATTATTATCCATAGTGCTTAGCAACATAATATGAACCAGTGAGTTCTTTTTCATCCATATTTTATAAGCATTACGATCCAATTTGTATTTAGTTGTATTACCTTCCTTAGGAATGTCAAAGGTTATGCTTAAAGGTTTGAGAGCCTCTTGCTCCTCTAGTACATATTAAATTTTCTGAATCTTATAATTGTCATCATTTAATTTCTCACCCTTGTTAATATTCTTTGAAGCAATAGTCGTAATTGAAACACAAAGTTTCTATAGAAAGAAATAGTAGATATGCATGTCATTGTCATGTCATACATATATATTTTGAAAATAATTAGTTTTTAATTATCTACAAAATTGAAAGAGCACACACGTTCTCAATCATCGTTCATATCACAAATGAATACCAATTATCGTACTTAAGAAGAATTGTCAAGTAATATTCGTATAATATATATATCGATAATTGGAACTTTATCAAACTTGACATACATAAATAAATATAATCCATATGAAATTATAATTATTCCATTTTTAATTAGAAACCCATTTATAATTATTATGGAACTAATCAAATTAAATTATGAATTAGAAACTTATTACTAATTCTCATACTAATAATTTTAGTTTAATTAGAAACTTATTTCTAATTATATATTGTTTAAATTAACTAAGTTAATTAAATTAGAGACTTATTTCTAATTATTATTAAACTCGTAAACTTTAAATTTAATTAGAAAGTTATTTCTAATTAAGATTCAACTAATCAACAACAACAACAATAATATCCCAGTAGAAGTTCCGTTAATACACAAGGTTTAGAAATTTTCAGAAGTACATAGCCTTATTCTAATTGGTAAAGAGATTTTCGATAGACCCACATAAAAAATTAGATAAATATATAATATATACAAATAAAATAAAATGAAAATGAAATTTTTTAATAAAGATACATATTAAAATAATAAAGTAATAATGATAAAAATAAAATAATAATAGACATAAAAGATAATAATAATAAAATAAAATAAAAATAAATACGTATAAATATAAAAATAAAAATAAGTAATACAATAAATACATAACAAGGTAAAGAATAAAAATAAAAGATAAAATAAGTAAATAAATACACAAACAAGAAAAAAGACAAGTGAATAAATAAAACAAACAAACCATTACAATAAAATATTTAGGCTAATTAAGGAAGTGCTCAGTTTAAATGACTAAAAAAGAAGTACTACATATTAAATGTTTAAGCTTAATACAAGACATAAAACTTGAAGGAAAATGTTTAAACAACTTATGAGAAAGAGAAAGACCCCTCTATGTGAGATACTTTACTCGTATCCTAGTACGCTAAAGTTTTTTATTGAGGATCATGTCTTTGATAAGTTCCAACAGAGTCTTATCATTCCTGATCACCTCCCCCCAATTCTTTTTAAACCTTCCTTTTTTTCTTTTATAGTCCCTAAGTACATTCTTCTCACTTCTTCTCACTGGAGCATCAGAATGTCTTCTCTTAATATGTCCAAATCACATAAGCCTTGTCTCTGTTAATTTTTCATTAATATTAGCCACCTTTAATTTGTCTTTTACCATTAAATTCTTAATCTTATCTCTTATAGTTGGTTGCACATCCACTAAAATATCCTTATCTTTGCCACCATTAACTTATGACTATGCACTTGTTTGATGGGCCAATAGTCCATCCTATAGAGCATGACTGGCCTAATCAATAAATGACATAATTTATCTTTAAGCTTGAGTGGTATCTTCTTGTCACGTAAAAATCATGATGAACTTCTCCATTTAAGTCATCCTAATATGATACGGTGAACAATGTCCTTATCAGTCTCTTCATTACTTTGGATGATAAATCATAGATACTTAAAACACTCTTTTTATGGTATAAATTTTGAACTAATCTTTACCTCCACATCAGAAGCCACCATGAGGCTCAAAAAGTTACATTATAAGTACTTAGTCTTAATCATACTTAATTTAAAAACCCTTCGATTTTAACGTATCCCTTCAAAGTTCTAGTTTAACATTGACACCCTTTTTTGTCTCATCCATTAAAACAATGTGATTAGCAAACAACTTACACCATGGCACATCCTTTTGGATATTCTTGGTGAGCTCATCAATCGCTACTATAAATTAAAAAGAAGCTCAATAAAGAGCTTTGGTGTAGCCCAATATCGACAGAAAAATATTTTAGATCTCTTCTTATCATTCTTACTCTAGTCTTTAGACCTTCATACATATCCCTAATAACCCATATATTGGTCATAGGAACTCTCATAACTTCTAAACACTTTCATATGATTTCCCTAAGTATCCTATCATAAGCCTTCTCTAAATTAATAAAAACCATATGTAGGTTACATTATCTTCTCTTATAGTATTCCATTAATATTCTAAAGAGATGTAAAATTTTTATTATAGATCTTCCTGACATGAAACTAAACTGATTATCCCAAATAAGTGCATCCCTTCTCAATCTCTTCTCAATCACCTTCTTCTATAACTTCATGGTATAACTAATTATTGACATCTCTATAATTGTTTCAGCTTTGGATGTCTCCTTTGTTCTTGTATAGCGGAATTAGCATACTATGTCTCTACTCATTTGAAATTTTGGTGGATTTAAGAATCATATTAAAAAGCTTGTCTATTCAAGTAAGACCTTCATTGCCTAGGCTCTTCCATACCTCTATGGGTATCTCATCAGGCCCTACTTCCCTCTCACTTTTCATTTACCTTAAAGCTCTTTTAATTTTTTCCCCTTGTGATATGCTATTAGCAAGTAGAGTTATGATACCTATTAAACATGCTAAGATTATCTAAAGAGATGTTATCCTTACCGCCTTCAATAAAAGGAATATAAAAGTGTCTATGTCATCTTCTCTTAATGTCATTTTCATCCATGAGCACTTGTCTTGTTTTATATTTTATACAAAAAACTTAATCTAAGTTTTATACAAAAAACTTAATCTAAGTCTCTAGCTTTTCGTTCTCTAGCTCTCACTGACTTAAATATATCCTTTTTTCCCTATTTAGTATAATTTTTCCTAGGCTCTGTTTTTAGCTTTTGAGACTATCTTATTCATCTCTTTCTTTGCCAGTTTGTAACTTTCTATATTAACTACCCTCTCTACCTTTATGATGTTATCCAATAGAGCTTTAGAGGCAACCTTCTTGATCTTAAACTTTTCTTACACATCTTCATTCAACCACTAAGACTCCATCTGACTATCCTTAGGCCTTTTAGAAACACCCAAGATCTCTTAAGTTGCCTTCCTTTAAAGAGTTACTACTCTCTCCCTCATCTTGTTAAAATCTCCTTCCAATTTCTATTCTTCTCTATATATTACTCTATCCCTAAGTTTTTTCACCATATCCCCTTTCAAGTTCCACCATTTGACTCTAGTATACCTTTTAGGACTTATATTCTTCCTCCACCAATAATATATGATGAGTTGACAAACTAGTGTTAGGTATGACCATGCAATCCTTGCAACTAGTTTGATCACTCTGCTTTATGAGAAAGTAATCAATTTGAGTTATCGTGGTTCTACTATTAAAAGTCACTAGGTTCTCCTTGTTTTCTTTGAAAAATAAGTTGGCTATCACCAAATCAAATGCTACCGTGAATCCAACAAAACAATCTCACTATTATTCCTATCACCGTACCTAAATTAGACATATGTGGTGGTTGCTCCCTAATCCTACATAAAATGTTGTATGCTATAAAGATTCAATGAAATCTTATGTCTATGTTGGTTTAATAAGTCTTGGTTTTGATGTAAATTTCTACAATGGTTAATTAGATTTATAACTTAAACATATTTATTATGGTCATGGATTCATATTGGATGGTTATATTGTTCCAGATGTTGTTTATTCAAATAATAACATAAGTTATTATTTGTTTACATCACTAATAATTCTAATAATGATGCAATTTTATGGCATGCTATACTATGTCATATTGGTCAAAATCGAATAAGTAGATTAGTAAAAGAAGGCCTCTTAGATGATTTACATTAGGTATATTTACCTATTTATGAATATTTTCTAGTTGGTAAAATGGTGCAAAAGCCATTTGGAATGATTCATTTAGATATATGTGGTCTAATGAATGTAAGAATACGATGTGGGACCATGTACTTTGTCACTTTTATAGATGACTATACTCAATATAATCACGTCTCTTTGATTTCTCACAAAACGAAAGCATTAAATTGTTTCATAAAGTATACAAATTTAGTAGAGAATTAATTAAATAAGAAAAAAATCAGTAAAAACTAATCGAGGATAAGAATACTTGTTTAATAAGGTTAAGATGTTATATGATGAAAAAGGAATAGAAAGACAATTAACTATTCCTTGAACCCTACAACAAAATGGCATTGTGAAAAGATGTAATAAAATGCTACTAGAAATAGTTAGGTCCATGATGGCATAAACCAATCACATATTGGACTAATGCATTGCTTACAACCACTCATGTACTTAATTGAGTGCCTATAAAATTAGTTACGGATGCTCTGTATGAGTTGTGGAGAAGAAGAATACCTAAAATGGAACGTCTAAGACCATAAGGGTGTATTGCCTACTTTTATGATCTATGTCATAAATAACTAGGCCCAAGAGGGAAGAAAAGAATCTTCTTAGATATCTGAACACTCAAAAGAGAATGTGTTCATATGAGAATGAGGTAATGAAGGTGTAACTGAATTTGAATCACAAATTGTGACATTTTTAGAAAATGACTTTCCAAAATAAGTAGAAATAAGAAAATACCTATTTTTATATAAAACTCTTAATCAGAATGATTCCATTACAGGGAATCTTTGAATCATGAAGAGGGACTTTAGCCAAGTGGTAGTAGTTTAAAACTTAAAGAATTATCTCAAAGATAGTTAAGCTTACAACCCACTAAAAGTTTACCTATTATATCAGATCTGATTGGAAGTAATCAAGATGTTAATGAGTTTATTTCTCATAAACCACGTCTATATCAAAGTAATCATGTTATGACTCCCAAATTACTTGTGAAATAGAAGGAGAAATTCTCATTATTGTGCCATAAGAAGATGATGAGAAAGGAATGTATATAAGGCTCTTATTCATCATGTTAAAAAAGAATAGATGCAAGCAATGAAAGAAGAAATGACGTCTTTAAGTTTGAACCATGTATGAGACTTGGTTGACCTCCCTAATGGGCATAAATCTATTAGGAACAAATGGGCTCTTAAAATAAAATGAAATGTTGATGACAATATCAAAAAATACAACGCATGCCTCATGGAAAAAGGATATACATAATATGGAGGAATTGATTATGACAAGAAATTTTCACTTATTGCAAGGCTTGCTTTAATTTGTCTAATCTTAGCTATAATCTTCATTTTAGATCTTGAATTACATCAAATGAATGTAAATACTACTTTTCTAAATGGATAATTAAAAGAAGAAATATATAGAAAACAACCTGTAGGTTTCATTGAGATAAGCCAGAAACATAAAATGTGTTGGTTATTGAAATTGATTGATGGTCTGAAGCAGTATTCAAGGCAATAGTAGATAAGTTTTTATAATTTAATCATTTCATATGATTTTCATATGCTTAATAAAGATCACCGTGTATGCATTAAAAAATCCAAAGATAAATATGCAATTTTATCTTTATATATGGGTGTCATTTTAATTGTTTGTAATGATTTGGAGTTTCTCAAGCAAAAAAAAAAAGAAGATTGGTTGTCATTTGAATTTGAGATGAAAGACATGGGTGTAGTTGTATTTTTTATTAAAGTTAAGATTTCAAGAGATCGTTTAAAAAGATTATTGTCACTTTCTCAAGTGACTTACATTCAATTGATTTTAAAAGAATTTTGTATGCAATATTACAAAACAATAGATAATCCTATTATTAAAGGCAAAGTCTCAGCAAGAAGTTTTACCCATCTATCTTGCAAAAAAGGAACAAATGAAGAAAATTTCCCATTCTAATGTAGTTGAAAGTCTCATGTATACTATAATGTGTACAAGGTCAAGTATTTGTTATGTTGTTGGAATTGTGAGTAAATATTAGTGAAACCTAAGACAAGCACATTGGAAAATAGTAAAAAGAATCTTAAGGTATCTAAAGGGTAATATTGATTATGCATTGTGTTATCAAGACAAAGATCAACGTATACAAGGGCAAACAAATGCACACTAGGGAGGAGAATTAGATGAGAGAAAATCTATCTCTGGATATGTTTTTTTCACTTAACGATGGTGCTTTGTCATGAAAAAGTAATAAAGAATAATGTGTTGCTTTATCTATAATGAAAGTTGAATTTATAGCATTTTTAGAAGCAATATAAAAAACTATATGAATTAGATGATTCTCAGTCAATTTAGGGGCCACTTAAAGCAAGACTGATCTAATAATAATAAACTATGACAATTAAGCAATAAATGTTTATAGTAAAGACCCCAAATTTCAATATAAAACCAATTATATAGATACCAAATATAATTATGTGAAAGATATAAGGAGAAGTGAACATGAAGTATATATCTACACGTGAAATGGTGGCAGACAAATGACAAGACTAATTCCCCAAGATATATACATTAGGCATATGAAGTCACTCATATTATGTAAATATTGAAATGTAATAGATTAAAATCTTTTCATGTATGTTCATTTAATGTATTGCCATGTTTTGAGTTGACATTGTTTATTAAGTAATAAACATTACTTAGTACTTGATTTTAAAGTAGGTTTATTTTGTGTGACATAGTTTTCATATAAATCAAAAAGTATATCGACAGAACCTTCTCACGCTGGCAATCAACTATAATGTTTGTGATGACAGGAGACGAGGAATGTTTTAATTTTATTATCAAAGTTAAAATAGAGAGCTAAAGTAAGAAACTTAAACTATGAATACTGATTTAGATGATAAGTCATAAAAAAAAAGTTTAAAGTGATCATATGGTCATCGTATATGTCTTAAGTTGCCAGCTGAGAGTGTAAAAAAATATAGATAAGAGTAGATAAGTGAACTCATGTTATGTATGAATCAAAATGTAAATCATAAGATCCCAACTTACATTGTATGAGATCCATGAGGTTAAGTAAACCTCATAATACCCTTATAACTATTGTCTAATTTTTAAGACTTACGTTTAAGGTCTACTACTTAAGAATGTTACTGGAAGATTATGATCGATATGATCTTATGGGACAATTCTAGAAAAGTAAATTAAATTCAATTAAAGAGAATTTGTAATAGAGGAGGGTCATTCCGATTAGTAACTCGTATAAGAAAAACTATGTATTCAAAGGTGGCAATCAATTCTCAATAATAGAATTGAATATATTTATGATATGATGAAATAAATGAGATAAAAGGAGAATAAAATATGAGATACAACCTAGGGTATAACATACAAAATTTACTCAAGAATCAATTTATTAATCAAGACATCATATATTCTTAAACTATATATTGACTATGAGCTTTCATCATATGTTGGTCGTATAGGTTATCAGATAAGTATAAGAATATGCAGAAATCTTTTTAACTAAACTCATCATGCGAGAGTTGAAGATGATAATAAAAGGACGCATCTAATAAGTGTAAAAGGTGTGATCTTTCAAATGATTAACTATTAAAGAATAGTTAATGACATTTTCTATAAATAATAGATCATGATCAATTGAAAGAATTAATGATAATCATTTGAAAAAACACAAATACAAGATAATTCGTGCTAATAAAAATAAAGATTTCTTGTAAGAGTCTTTTCATTAATGGAATACAATCAAATATAAATAAGTGGTTTGATTAATAATGCATGTGACTTGAAATATTTTTTGCTTATCCATGTGTTAGATACTTTCCTACAACTTCTAATTAAACCTAAAAACAAGTATATTGAAGTAAGGTTACCATAAAAACATATCCAAACTTTTGTTTATAAAAATCTTTTGTAATGAATAATGTGGAGCTAATTCAGTGTAAACTATATATTTTTTAATCTAGAAAATGATTTGCATATTTTTAATATTTGTTCAAATGTTCAATAAAAATAGGTGTGTAAGCCTGAAAGTTACAAAATAAAAGTCAATATTATATGGAATCTTTGAACTTTGTATTAATAGGACCTAAATGAAAGTTTTGCCTACTACACCTTATCTGGTCAATCTCATACGATATCCTAAAGTAAAGTTACTTCAATTGTAGTCATTTTATTTTAATATTTAGTACTTACGAGCATGCTCATCGTATGTGCATGCATCGAGAATGTCTTTCTCAAGATTTAATT